>PVJS01060469.1:0-11242 GCA_004027185.1 Glis glis | reverse complement strand
CCCTATTTTTTATACTTTATTTTGAAACCGGGTCTCATGAAGTTGCGGAGGGCCTCACTAAGTAGAGAGAGGGGGAGAGAGAGAGACAGAGAGAAAGAGCTGAGGCTGACCGCGAACCCGGATCCTCTGGTCTCCGCCTCCCAAAGTACTGGGATTACAAGCGTGCACCACCACGCCCGGCCTTAGTTTACATTTTTAATAAAATTGTTTATATTTGTGGCTATATGGCTCAAAATTCAATAAGTACATAATAATATTTGGTGAAAATCTCCTTACCCTAATGCTCAGCTACCCAGTTCTAAGGCAATTATAAAATGACTTATTTTTTAAACATGTATTTGTCTAAAAACAAACATTTTTCAAAGTAATATTCCATCTTTTAAAAGATGGAGAACGTTAATTTTGCCATTAAGCCAATTTTAAATTGGGTAGATTCTTCCTAGGTGATACAAATTTTTTTAACCTAACCCAAATTCTTAACTACCTAGTTCCTACTATTATATCTGAGTCTTTTGTGTGTGTGTGTGTGTGTGTGAGTGTGTGTGTGTGTGTGTGTGTGTGTGTGTTACTGGGGATTGAACATAGGGGCATTCTACCTTTGAGCTACACCCCCAGCCCTATTATTTATTTATTTATTTTTGTGGTACTGGGGATTGTGAACCCAGGGACATTCTACCTCTGAGCTACACCCGAGCCCTTTTTATTTTTTGTTTTGAAACATGGTCTTGCTAGGTTGCTGAGAGTCTCACAACATTGCTGAAACTGTCCTCGAAACTGTGATCCTCCTGTCTCAGCCTCCTAAGTACTGGGATTACAGGCCTAATACTACCATGCCCAGTGATCTTAGTCCTTTTTTATCTCAAATTATCCAAAGGATGATTTTTTTCCAACCTAACCAGTACCTCACTTCATAAGTAAAATTTTAGGATCAGAAATGAAAATACTGAGCTGGGTGTGGTGTTGCATGCTTGTAATCCCAGTACTTGGGAGGCTGAGACAGGAGGATTGCAGGTTCAAAATCACCCTCAGCAACTTAGTGAGACCCTGTTTCTAAATAAAATATAAAATATGTCTGGGGGTGTAGCCCAGAGGTAGAAGGCCCCTTGTTTCCATCCCCAGTACTACACACACACACACACACACACACACACACACACAAGAAATGAAAATACTGACTTATTTTCCAGATACTTGGCCATTAAAAGTTTTCCATGGGGCTGGGCATTGTGGCGCATGCTTGTAATCCCAGTACTTGGGAGGCGGAGACCGGAGGATCCCAGTTCAAGGCCAGCCTCAGCTACTTAGTGAGGCCCTCCGCAACTTCATGAGACCCGGTTTCAAAATAAAGTATAAAAAAATAGGGCCGGGGGTGTAGCTCGTAGGTAAAACGCCCCTGGGTTCAATCCCCGGTACGGCAAAAAAAAAAAAAAAAAGTTTTCCATGACAGCAGGCATGGTGGCACAGGTTTGTAATCCCAGTACTTGGGAGGCTGAGACGGGAAGAATGCAGGTTCGCACCCAGCCCCAGCTACTTAGTAAGACCCTCTGCAACTTAGTGAGACCCTGTTTCAAAATAAAGAAAAAAAAAATAGGGCTGGGGGTGTAGCTCAGAGGTAGAATGCCCCTGGGTTCAATCCCCAGTACCACACACACACACACAAAAGAGTTCCATGACAATGAATTTCGTGAGTCTTCATTGGGATGCTCAAAGGAGAGATCCAGAGGTTTGTCACTAAGATTTAGGGTTGCAGCTCTGCCCAAACAACAGTCCATACTGATTTACAGACTTGATAATTTCACAGAAGCATTCATGTAGGAAATCACAAGATTCTATAGATGTGAAGAGAAAACTCCACAGTGCATGATTGTTTAGATTTTTTTTTTTTTTTTTTTGGTACTTGGGATTGAACCCAAGGGCATTCTACCTCTGAACTACACCCTAGTCCTATTTTATTCCTTTTTTTTTTTTTTACAGGGTCTCACTAAGTTGCAGAGGGCCTAAGTTGCTGAGGCTGGCCGCCAACCTGTGATCCTCCTGTCTCAGCCTCCCAAGTAGTGGGATTATAGGCTTGCACCACCATGCCTGGCTGATTGTTTAGATTTTTATTCAGAAGCCAAAGACTCCAGTTGCCTATGAAGAGTTTGATTTTGACCCTATTCATATGCAGCTGGCAAGATGCCAGAGGGATTTAGCTACCTGAACTCTTTTGAAGTGCATTTAAGGTAACTGATTTGAACATAGTGTTTAAATTTCAGAGGACCAGGGAATTGCCATTTGGATAAATAGGAAAAGAAGTAAATGTGCAAATACCTAAACATCAGGAAGTCTTCTTTTTTTTTTTTTTGCGGCCCTGGGATTGAACCCAGGGGTATTCTACCTCCGAGCTACACCCCCAGCCCTATTTTTTTTTTATTCTTTATTTTGAAACAGGGTCTCACTAAGTAGCTGAGGCTGGCCGCGAACCCGGATCCTCCTGTCTCAGCCTCCCAAGTACTGGTATTACAAGCGTGTGCCACCATGCTTGTAATTTATTGTCAGGGATTTATTTATCTATTGTCAGGGATTTAGAGGAAATCTTAACCCTCTAAATCTTGTTGGCTTAGTGGAATTTGGTAATTCTTGATATTGATTGGGAAAGAAACGGTGATGTCTATATCAGTGAAGTTTCTCCTGTGCAGTCTTTAGCAATTTGTTCTTGGGTCTTTCTTTTCAAAGCCCGAAGTACTGTTAGTATAATTTGTACTAAAGGTAAAAGAAATCTGCCCCCTCACCCCCAAATTTTAGTTTGGTTGGACGTATGTAGGATGGGGATTTTTGTCTTATTTTGTGTCGAATTAAGCCTCTCCTCTCACTTACCTTTTAGAAGTTGTACATAGAAATAAATCTAGTTTATGAATTCTAAGGGATGACATAGGGAAGGAACTCTTTAGAAAACTGGAGAAAGTAGATGACTTGATCACGGAAGTCCTCAATTATGACAAGTTTGAAAAATGTCTTATGGGAAATTAGACTCTTTTAATAATAACAATACACATGGATGAATCTTGTGAGCTACAGCACCATGCAAGGCTGTAAGAACTTAAGCAAACATGGAGTATGTTTTTTTTATTTTTTGTACTGGGGATTGAACCCAGGGGCATTCTTTCTACCTCTGAGCTACAACACCCCCGCCCCCCTACTCTTTGTTTTTTTTTTATTTTGAAACGGAGTCTTGCTAAGTTGCTAATGGTCTCACTAAGTTGCTGAGGCTGGCCTCAAACCCGTGATCCTCCTGCCTTAGCCTCCTAAGTACTGAGATTACAAGCGTGTACCACCATACCTGGCTTAATGGAGGATGATCAAAAGGCATTAGAATAACATAAAGAAGACATGCCCAGGCAAAGAGCTGGCAAGCTTTTGCCCATGAGGGGTCAAAAGACAAATTGACACTGATTGAGATCAGTTGCTGCTAATCAGCTGTGATGTTCTTGATAATTGTGAAAAGAAGTTAAGGTGCCTTTTTTCCTCTGGCCAGTTGCTGCAGACAGAGTGTGACATAGGAGCTCCGGTATACACTCACATTCCCTTTCCACTGAGTATACACAGTGAGAGCCAAATAGCCTCTCCAGGGACCTTCTCTGGGACAGAGGCCTAGCGTCTATTTGGGACCTGATTGTGCCTCTAGGCTCCCAAGGATGATGGGAGGTGGTTAACATTTCATTTCCCCTTGCAGGTATTTCCAGAGTGGCTGAAGCACAGGTATCCTAAAGGGTTTCTGTATCTACTAGCAGCAGTCCTCTCCCAAGATGTGATATTCAGGCTACTCTTTATTCTGTTTCCAGAAACAGAATCCCTTATGGTTTTCTTTATCATTCTATAGATTCTCTGCCCTATGCTGAGGACACTGGCTCCCCTACCTCTTCTTTCCCTAACTGTTTTATAAAGACTGAGGATCTGTCTTTGCCCATTAGGCTGGGATGTTTTACTTGTTCTTGATCTAGATATTGGCCCAATTAACAGAGGCCAAGATGAACTAATATTGCTCAGAACTGAATGAAAGAAAAATCACAACATAGCTAAATATCTGGTCCAGCCCATATAAAAGTCAGGACATCGTTAATTTGATTGTGACAGCAAGGTAATTTGGTATCCCAAAGCTTTTGTTATTAAAAACATTTTCTTTTAATTCCATCTTTTAGATGTTTGCTTCAACAAATATTCAAATATGTACTTTGTGAAAAAAGGTACTTCAGTGGATTTGCATCAGACATAGTCACTGTCATCAATGACTTTACAATTTAGAAGTACAAAGATGTAACAGTAATTCAACCTAGATTATGATAAATACTATAAAATATGCTGGTATAGTGCTTTTGGGAGGAGGAGTAGAGTCATAAAGGAAAGAAAGATCATATCTGGCTAGAAGATTAAGAAAGATTTCTGAGAAGTAATTCGAAATGAAATTCCAATAGTCAGAGACTGATGAGGTGACAGTGGTTTGGGGATAAAGAGGGATGAATAAATTGATTAAATTGATCCCATGCAAAGAAAACAGCATTCTCTAGTAGAGAGGTATGTTTGTGGTCAACAAAATAACAAGAAGGAAAGGAAGATGGGTAAGGAGCTTGGAGAGGTAGATTAGGCTGATATTTTTACTAGACTTGAATGCTAGGCAGATGACTTTCTTCTTAATTATGTAAGTAGCATTTGCAGTCTTAGGTTAGAAGCAGCTTGGTAATGTTTGGTGGTTATCAGTGAATGGGTCCTGCACATATTTTGTTACCCCTAAGTGC
The DNA here is from genome assembly GCA_004027185.1 of Glis glis. Lineage (NCBI taxonomy): Eukaryota > Metazoa > Chordata > Mammalia > Rodentia > Gliridae > Glis > Glis glis. The sequence continues at coordinate 6,470 of PVJS01060469.1, read as the reverse complement.
TGTATATTCTTGGGATGGTATTATAAATGGTATTAGGAGCTGGGCATGTTGGCACATGCTTGTAATCCCAGTACTTGGGAGGCTGAGACAGGAGGATCGCAGGTTCGCGGCCAGCCTCAGCTACTTAGTGAGCCCTCTGCAACTTAGTGAGACCCTGTTTCAAAATAAAGAATAAAAAATAGGGCTGGGGGTGTAGCTCAGAGGTAGAATGCCCCTGGGTTCAATCCCCAGTACCACAAAATAAATAAATAAATAAATAAATAAATAAATAAATGGTATTAGGCACTTAATTTCATTTTCCATTTCTTCATTGCTAGTACAATCACCCCTCCTTTGGTATCTTCAGTTTTTCACCATTTCTTTGAAATGAAGCATTTTCTCCATGACTGCTTGAATGGGATACTGGGTGGGGAGTCAGGGTAGAGACCTCTCCAGAGGGAACTCTCTTCCAGCTCTCAGTCCTGAGGGCCACTCGTCATGACTTTGTAGGGGGCTCTGGCACTCAGCCTCTTGGAGTCAGAGTCCCGTCCAGTGGTGCCCGTGGCCACAGGTATAATCTCACGCAACCCTTCACACACTTATTTAGACAGTAATGCATTTCAGCACTGCCTAACTGATGGCGCTCTGGATAACTTGCATGGCTCTGGAGAGGAGGGTTTATTTATTGTCAGGATGGAACAGGTAGACTAATTAGGTGATCCATGTGTCTGAATCCATCTCTGGGTGAGAGAAAACACCAGGGTTATATCCGGTCCGGTGCCATTTTCCCAGCATTGTTGTTGGTCAATTTGATTTCAGGGGAAAAATAATGAATAATTTTTTATTAAAAGGAAAGAAAGGAGTCTCAGATTGTGATTGATCCATTTGTCACAGAGCGAAACCAAGGCTGTTAAGAGTTTCTTTCAAAGGACAACAGTCTTCCCAAGGCAGCCTGCCTGACTGCTTACTCTAAGTTGGTTTCTTTTTCATAGTCTCCTCATGAGTTTTGCTTCTGAGACCCTCTTACCTGAGGCTCCACCTCTCCCTCCTTACCCACCTTGCCTTGCTCCTCACCTTCCTGTTCAGACCGGCTGGCTTACCGCTCTTATCATAAATGCAACAGCCAAGCCCATTGTGGTGGTGCATGCCTATAATCCCAGTACTTGGGAGGCTCACATGTTTGAGGACAGTCTCAGTAACTTAGCAAGACCCTGTTTCAAAATAAAGAAAAAAATAGGGCTAAGAATGTAGCCTGGAGGTAGAATGCCCCTGGGTTCAATCCCCGATACCACCCCCCCAAAAAAAAGTAAAGAAAAAAAGAAATAACAACTGGAAGTATGAGAGAGGGCTTCTTGGAAAAACCTTTGGTTGTTGTTTTATATATATATATATATATATATATATATGTAGTACTGGGTATTGAACTCAGGGGCATTCTATCTCAAGCTATACTCCTGGTCTTTTTTTTATTTTGAAACAGGGTCTTGCTAAGTTACTGAGGGTCCTGCTAAGTTGCTGAGGCTGGCCTCGAACCTGAGATTTTCCTATCTCAGCCTCCCAAGCTGAGGGATGTGCCACCTCACTAAGTAGCTGAGTCTGGTCATTAATCTACGATCCTCCTGTCTCAGCCTCCCAAATTCTGGGATTACAAGCGTGTGCCACCACGCTGGGCTTTTTTTTTTTTTTTTTTTTTGGTGGTAGTGAGTAGTGAACCCACGGGCAGTCTACCTCCAACCTACAACCCCAGCCCTTTTTTATTTTCTATTTTTTTGTTTTGAAACAGGGTCTTGCTAAGTTGCTGAGACTCAAAAAATTGCTGAGGTTGGACTTGAACCTACAATCTTCCAGTCTCAGCCTCCCAAGTATTGGGATTACAAGTGTGAGTTACCACACTCAGTTTGCAGTTATCATTTCAAAGGGCCTGTCTTCTACAAAAAGGCTAGTGACAAATTCATTGGCCTCTCAATAACATGTACATTAAGTTGTCTTGGCCAAGTACTGATAGTGATTCCTTCCAGATGGCACCTCCAGGGCTCAGCCCGGTGGTTCAGGTCAATACTGAGAAAACTCTAAGATGTGGAGCTGGGTAGAGTTACCCTCTGAGCAAGACATGGCCACCTCTGAGAGAAGTCCTTTGCTGCTAGGAAAGAATCAAATATGTAGGTTGGAGGAGGCACATGGGTGGCCCCAGATGGGGAGGGTGCTTGCCACCTTCCTTTCTCACTATGTGAATTAGCTGAGTAGGTTTCCACCACACTTGGTATGTACCCAGCTAACTGAGAGGGCAAATGGGAGCTGTAGCTGAGACTGGTGCCCCTGGGAGGTACTGTTTTCCCTCCACCAGCTTTACCTTTGTCCCCACACGGTGTGGGCTCTGTGCTTCTTCTGGGTGGTGGCACAGAAGAAAAAGTTGTAGGCAATGGTTTTAGATAGCTCTGTTAAAGGATCACTTAAAACTTCAGTGTAGCCGGGTGTGGTGGCACACGCTTGTAATCCCAGTACTTTGGGAGGCGGAGACCGGAGGATCCGGGTTAGTGGCCAGTCTCAGCTAGTGCACGCTCTCTCTCTCTCTCTCTCTCTCCCTGTCTCTCTCTCTCTCTACTTAGTGAGGCCCTCTGCAACTTCGTGAGACCCGGTCTGAAAATAAAGTATAAAAATAGGGCCGGGGGCGTAGTGCAGTGGTAGAACGCCCCTGCGTTCAATCCCCGGTACCGCAAAAACAAAACAAAATAAAACTTTAGTGTATACTAGGGAGCTGTGTCTAAAAGAAAGCATCAGGTTGGCAAAGGGTTCCAGTGGGTTTGATAGCCTTCACTGGGCTGAGGTCATGAACCATATATATATATATATTTTTTTTTTTTTCGGTATGGGGGATTGAAACCAGGGGCATTCTACCTCCGAGCTACACCCCAGCCCTGTTTTTTATTCTTTATTTTGAAACAGGGTCTCACTAAGTTGCAGAGGGCCTCACTAAGTAGCTGAGGCTGGCCGCGAACCCGGATCCTCCGGTCTCAGCCTCCCAAGTACTGGGATTACAAGCGTGCGCCACCATGCCCGGCTATGAATCATATGTTTTTAAGTATAAGAGTTTACATTTGTCATCACTGGAGTTAAATAGCCTAATCATTCCAGAGTAGAGGTGAGTGTTGTTCTTGTAGGAGGAAGAATAGAAAAGGGCAATAGTGTTGCTCTATCCACAGGGCTCAGAGGAAAATCTAATGGACATCACTCTCCATCCTGTGGTTAAAAGATTGTTTTCTTTGGAAGAGTCTAAAAATTGTGGGTTTGGGGGAAGGACCTTGTTTCTGGGTTGCAGTTGACCTGGTCATTCTTAAAGATTGAAACTAGTTTGTGGATCCCGCCATGAGTTCCCCAGTGATTTTGTAGATGTAGTGTTTGGCTTTTCTGATATGCCTTTCGCATGCTTCTTTCCCCCTCCCTGCCTTCTCAGATCATTCCATCATGGACTCTTCTTCCTTTGGCCATCTTGTAAAAGGTACAGTTCCTGAGGGGCTATCCATGGTTCTCTTCTCAGTTTGTGTGATCTGTTTTGAAGGTTTCACTCTGCTGGATGTTAGCATAGTGGGTAAGACTGCATGCTTTGGAGCTGACTTTTCAGTCAAGTGAGTGAATCTTATGCAGTGATCACCTTTAGCTGTATCACCTTGAGCTAATTAACCTCTTTGTGCCTCAGGTTTCCCAACTGTAAAATGGGGCTAACAACAACAACAACAACAACAACAATAATAATAATAATAATAGCTGGGTGTGGTGGTGCATGCCTGTAATCCCAGTGCTTGGGAGACGGAGACAAGAGGATGGCAGGCTCAAGACGAGCCTCAGCAACTTAGAGAGACTCTATTTCAAACAAAAAATAAAACAGAACTGGAGGTGTAGCTTGGAGGTAGAATGCCTCTGGGTTCAATCTCCAGTAACACACACACACATGCATGCATGTGCACACAAATAATAATACCTACCGCATAGCATTGTGATTAGGATTAGGATTTGGTGGTTACTCCACATAAACTGCTTAAGACTGCACCAGGTGGTAGCAAACATTTAAGGCAGGCTAGCTGCCTCACTCTTACTGTCATGCCTATTGTTAGTAGAAAGAGAATGGTTTTGGATTCAGACTGATAGGATCCAAACACTGTCTATTTTTGGGGGAAAGTCTCTTAATTTTGTTGAGTTCCAGTTTTCAATTGGCTATCCCACTCTTGTTTCAGTTGTCCATTGATACATTACAAAACATTCCAAGATATAGTGGCTTAAACCAGTTCTATTTATTTGTTATAATCACTTACAGGTCCGGGGCTTGAGCGGCTCAGTTGGTAGGTTTAGTATCGTTCAGGTAATTTTAGTCAGACAGTGGTTGTATAATCAAACAGTAGCTGAGACTGGGCCATTTCAAAATTTCTTCTCTGACATGTCTAGCAGATGCTGCTGGCTGGTTTTCATTGGGGAGCTTGCCTGGGGCTGAGGGCCAGGGACCTTGCCTGTGTTTCCTTGCTGCAAGAGTGAGCATCCCAGGAGAAGGTATGGTCTTTTATGATCTAGCCTCAGAAGTCATATAGCATCACTCTCACAATATTCAGTTTGTTAGAAGAGAGTTACCAAGTCCTTCCCAGATTCAAGGGGAGGGGACGTACACTTTGCTTCTATATGGAAAGAGTGTCAAAGAATGTGTGGGCATTTACAGTGTGCCCTCTGGCACAAATAAGTAATATTCCTCATGAATAAAAAATGCACTCATCTTCAGCCAATACCTCCCCATCCCCCAGTCTCAGGTATTATGGCATCAGACTCAGACCAAGGGGCCAGGTCATATCAGGTAAGTTAGGTTTGGGTGCGAATGAGGCTTCTCCACTGTGACTCCTTGGGTATAGCAACTTTAGTACTATTCCTTTTCATCTGAAGACTGTGAACTAAAGAGACAAATTGTCTGCCCTCCACCCTGAATACAGTGCTGAGATAGATGTAGGATAACTGCTATAGATAGCTCTTTATAAAAAAAAAGTAATGCTTGCTTACTTTTGTTTTTTGTTTGTTTGTTTAGTACTGGGGATCAAATCCAGGGCCTTGTACATGCTAGACCAGCACCACTGAACTTATGCCAAATGCTTATGTTTCAAGTGACTTTTTTTAATTTTAAATTTTGAAATAATTTCAGAACTATAAGAAAGTTGCAAAAAATAGTATAGCATTCTTAAATACCCTTTGCCCAGCTTCCACAAATTGCACAATGTATAAAATTACCAAAGCAGGAAGTTAATAGTATTGCTATTACAAGTTACTTAGTCTATAGACCTTCAAATGTTTCCAATTGTCTTACTAATGGCCTTTTCCTGGTCCAACATCCAATTAGGATCCCACACCACATGTAGTAGTCATGTCTCTTTAGTCTTCTCAGTTAGATGTTTCTATCTAGAAAGGGGAGAAGCATCAGTCACTAGTCCACCGCAGTTCTGAAATCCAGCCTGGCGTATGAGTAGGACTCAGTGCTACTGTCCTAGAACGATTCTCCAGTGTTCTTGGCTCGACATAGTAGCCTCCAGAGTCTGCTTTCCTTTTTCATAAACAGTAGCCTGTGTTTGCAGCTAAGTAGTTTCCTCAGCCTGCTTCCTCTTGTGGATGTCCCTTTCAGTCCAAGCTGGTGGTGTTCATGCTAGTACAATTTTTTTCTTTTTTCTTTTTTTTTGGTACTGGGGATTGAATCCAGAGGCATTCTACCTCCAAGTTATACCCCCAGCCAGATTTTATTTCTTATTTGGAAACAGGGTCTCACTAAGTTGCGGAGGGTCTTGCTAAGTTGCCAAGGCTGGCTTTGAACCTGCAATCCTCTTGTCTTAGCCTCCCAAATACTGGTATTACAAGCATATGCCACCATGCCCGGCTGTACAATTCTTTAAAAAAAATTTTTTTTTTTGGTGTTGGGAATTGAACCCAGGGAGGTCTTTCTGAGCTACATCCCCAGGCCTATTTTTATTTTTTAAATTTTGAAACAGGGTCTCACTAAGTAGCAGAGGGCCTTACTAAGTTGCTGAGGCTGGCCGCAAACCTGGGATCCTCCTGTCTCAGCCTCCCAAGTACTGGGATTACAAGCGTGCACCCCCACGTCCAGCTAAAATGTACTTGGGAGGCTGAGACCGGAGGATCCGGATTCTCGGCCAGCCTCAGCTACTTAGTGAGGCCCTCTGCAACTTAGTGAGACCCTGTTTCAAAATAAAGAATAAAAAAAATAGGGCTGGGGATGTATCTTGGAGGTAGAATGCCCCTGGGTTCAATCCCCAATACTGCAAAAAAAAAAAAAAAAGTGTGGTTTTCCAGTGAATCTTATTTGGGTTCATGACATCAGACAAAGGCCACACCCAAAAATCTTATCCATGGCATTAGACAAAAGCCATACCCACAAATTGCTGTGAGGACAAATCTTGTGTGTGTGTGTGTGTGTGTATGTGTGTGTGTGTGTGTGTGTGTGTGTGTGTGTG
>PVJS01060468.1:0-10000 GCA_004027185.1 Glis glis | reverse complement strand
TCTGCTGAATAATGACTTCTAACCTGTTCACAATTCCACTGGCATCGATGTTTCTGTCCTGGAAAATTCCAGGGTTCATCCATTTTTATTGAATCGACCACTTGCCTGTTTTAAAAATGCTCTAAACCTTCTCTTTCCATAATGCCTCTGTACTCTCTTTGACACGCTGCTCATACTGTCTCTAGCCTCTCAGAACTAAAAGTGCCATTAACTATTTACAGTCAGATGTCCCAGGCGGGAGGATACATTCTGAGAATCATGTCATTGTGAAAACATCATAGACTGTGCTTATACAAATGGTATAGCCTACACCACACCTCGTGTGCATAATTGTATGTGCTATATTTTCACATGACTGGCCATGCGTATGTTTCACAGCAGCATCACCAAAAACACATGACTCATGTTTTACATGCCCATAATATGACAACTATGACATCACTGGGCAATAGGAATTTTTCAGGTCCATGATAATCACATGACATCACTATTGTTTATGTGGTCCATTGTTGACCAAAATATCATTATGAGGGGCATAGCTGTACTTCAACTGCTACCTGACATTCGTACTTTGCCAAATAGAGTCTTCCAAGGCAGTTTCACATAGTCCTTTTTGAACCTTGCAATAAGCTTAAGAGGTAATATAGTAATAATAATAATACCTAATATTTGTATAGTACTATATAATTTGGAGACCATTTTCATACATATAATCTCGATTAATTAGCTCCATTTAACAACCTATGAGTTTTCTTTCTTATTTTACAGATGAGAAAACTGAAGTTTATAATAACGAAGAACTCATCTAACTTCATACAACAAGGGATGGTTTATGATCTCCAGTGCTAAGTGCTCTGTGGTCTTTTTGTTTCACCATGAATACCCAGGAGATGTGGCATTGGAAAATATCTAGTTTCTTATCTTTAGTTACTTAATCAAATGTCTTTTAGGTTTCTTTTTCGTTTTTCTTCTTTTCTCGGTACTGGGTATTGAACCCAGGGGCATTCTACCTCTGAGCTACATGCCAGCCTTATTTTATTATTTTGAAACACAGTCTTGGTAAGGTGTTGAGGGCCTCACTTTTTTGCCAAGGCTGGCCTCCAACCTGTGATCCTCCTGTCTTAGTTTTCCGAGTATTGGGACTGCAGATGTGCACCACCATGCCCCGCTATCTTTTAGGTTTAATATGCACCATACAGGTGCCCGTGGTCTGCCCACATGGCCTGGGAATGGCTGTTTAACTAGAAAACTCACCTTTATCTTCATAGGAACATCCCAAATCCACTGGTGCTAATTTAGCACATAGACCTGTTCCTCTCTAGCTCCGTAATTTAATAGCTATATCTCCAGAACCCACTATCTGAGGCAAAACCTTGCTATAATACAGAAGGCATTTTTTATACCAGGAATTTGCAAATCAAACCAGCCTGCTACAAGCATATTGTACATTTCGGCTTGTAGGACAGAATGTTGAGATCATTTTGGTTTGAGAGAGGGAGGGAGAGACTCAAAATATAAATTGCTCTTTGTTTTTATCTATAACAAATGTGATTGCTCTAATGATAGCGCATGAAACTTGTTTTATCATTCCTTAAATAAGACCTTGACATGCACTACCTCATCTTCCTGTCACTGGGAAGCCCCAGGAGTTTAAATTTTGTTTGCCCCAGTAGCTGTTCCTTGCAGGCACACAGATGGCTGGTGCAGTTTATAATGGTGACTCTGGTGATTAGAGCAGCATTGTACATGTAATAAAGTAAACAATATGTGAAACAGCATGAGCTGGAGTCTGGAGGGCCCCTCCTCAGAGAACAACTGCAGAGAGAGGCGTTCAGTGGAAAGGTGCAAACTGGTGATATGTAGGCCTACTCTATCAATCAAGGCTTTCTTGCTGATACCAGATATGGCCTTAGAGTCCTCCAAGCATAATATTCCGGGCCCCTACTGACTGATCAAACCTGACTACAAAATGAAATTTATTTTCCACTTAAAACTTAAGAGATCCCCAGTAAACAAGACTACCCAGGATAGATTTAGGCCCCATGGCAACTAGTCCCAAGACATTGTCACATATGGTTGGATTCCAGGGCCAGAACCGGAAGGTAGTAACTCAAAATGTGTCCATTACCCTGTATCATAAATGTACACTTGAAGCCGGGCGTGGTGGCGCACACTTGTAATCCCAGTACTTGGGAGGCTGAGACAGGAGGATCGCAGGTTCACAGCCAGCCTCAGCTACTTAGTGAGGCCCTCCACAACTTAGTGAGACCCCGTTTCAAAATAAAAAATAAAATAGGGCTGGGGATGTAGCTCAGAGGTAGAATACCCCTGGGTTCAATCCCCAGTACCACAAAAAAGAAAGAAAGAAAAAACATGTGCACTTGATCCTTACTGCCCCATTCTTTTTCTTTTTTCTTCTTTTTTTTTTTTTTGTGGTACCAGGGATTGAACCCAGGGGCGTTCTACCTCCGAGCTACACCCCTGGCCCTATTTTTTATACTTTATTTTGAAACTAGGTCTCACGATGTTACGAAGGGCCTCACTAAGTAGCTGAGGCTGGCCACAAACCCGGATCCATCGGTCTCCGCCTCCCAAGTACTGGGTGCGCCACCACACCCAGCTCTTACTGCCCCATTCTTATTGAGAAGTCCAGTTAGACTCATAAGTGCCACACTTCAATAATACTGGAGTGTGATTTCCCTGACACATCCTGTGGAACCGTATCTCTCTGCCTTTACACACACAGTTCCTCTGCCTGGAATATACTTTCTCATGAGGATGATTAACAAATTCTCCTGATTCCTCATGACTTCAAGGTTTAATATTACCAGAAACCATAACTCACTTCCTCCCTCTGTTATCTGCAGCCCCTTCCTAACCCCTGCCAACTCCGGGCAAAGCAGACCACTCCTTTTATGATAAGAAAGTACCTTGAACATTCTTCTCTGCTGTTCCGTTATCATATTGTCATTACTGCTACTACTATTACCACCTTTACATCTGTTTAATAAACTATAATCCCCTGGAGGACAGGAGTACTGTTTTATTTATCCCCAGCCTCTAATTTACTGTCTAGCACATAGTAAAGTCTCAGATGCATGAGAGATAAATGTATAGATTAATATTTGCAAAAAAGAAGAAGAAAGAAGAAGAAGGAGAAGGAGAAGAAGAAGAAGAAGAAGAAGAAGAAGACAGAATGAAAGGCAAGTCCAATCCCCATGCATTCATGTTTACATCATTCAAAGGCAGTATTGCTAACTCTCCCCTTTAAATGACAAATTTCAGTACTAAAACATTTTGGGCCTCCTATTGTGTTTTAGTTAAGAATGCATTTGGTTGCACAACAAAAACTGATCAACCAGTTTAAACAAACAAAGCTTTATTTTCTCATATGAGAAGTCTGGAAGAAGGTGGCTGCTGATATTAAATCAGTGGTTCACCATTGTCAGGGCTTTAAAGTTGTATTAAATTGGGTCAGGCGTGGTGGTGCACACCTATAATTCCAGTACTTGGGAGGCTGAGACAGGAGGATCACAAGTTCGAGGCCAGCCTTAGCAATTTAGCAAGACCCTCAGCAATTTAGCAAGATTCTGTTTCAAAATAAAAAAAATTTAAAGGCTGGGGGTGTAACTGCGAGATAGAATTCCCCTGGGTTCAATCCCCAGTAAAAGACAATGTGGAGGGAGGGGGTCCAGATACATCTGTGGTCCAGTCACATCTGCTTCCTCCCCAGACTTCCACTTGCATCTCACTCACCAAAACTAAGTCACATGACTGGTGGTAGGCCCCACCCCTTAGAGGTAAGAGAGTCTGGGAAAGCCAGAATAAATTATCCTAATTGGCTTTTGGCCAGGCATGATCCACCACTAGGGATAGGCACAATGCTTCCCAAAAAAAGTCAGAGTTCTGTAGATAAGGAAGAAAGGTATGCTAGATATTGGGCAAGCAACTGAGGCATCTGTAATTTCAGAATATATCTCAGTATTCTAAAGTGAAGCATTACATCAAAATGAAAAAGAATCAATATCTCCCCTTACTACGAATCTTGAGGTTCCTTCTTAAAAGCCATCTGGTGCCTGCCTGCCTGACTCACTGCAGGTCTAAGGCTAATGGCCATGCCTAGACGACGATGACCCTGCTGTGCATTTCACAGATCTCTTAAAAGCAGGAAACCTGCCCAGATTTACTCAGATTCTGATTTTATATTACTGCAATGAAATATCCTGTCCACTCAAAGAGCACTCCACAAAGGTGCAGATACACGACTGGTGGGCATATGAGTGGGCACCACTATTTTGAAAAAGTAGTTTGGCATTACCTAGTTGTTCTACAATTATATCCAAGATGTAATTTATAGGTGTGACTGAGTCACAACATGGAGAAGATAACAGCATTGAAGAAGATTTTATTACTTTATTTCCTGAGAGAAGAGGGCAGTCACGCCATGCAAGGCCACAGGGATGCATCGAGTGGTGAGGAGGGAGAAAAGAACCAGGGGAAGGCTGAGGACACCGCCTCTCCTGGAGTTTCCTGGGGAAAGGCAGGGCAGAGTAAACGGCGTGTGATTTGCCCATGTGAATAGTCTGATCAGGCTGTGGGACTTAGCGGGAGTCTCAAGTTGCCTGGAACCTAGCCCAGGGATGACTTAGGGCAGGGGAAATACTGGATTGCTATGTGCAAGTTTGATAAGGGGCTGGTTGAGGGCATGGACTCTGGATGGGTTGATTTGTACATGAAAATATCTCCAGACTGAGCCCTTTATAATCTCTAAGAATGAGTAGCCCCAGATAGGGCAGAGGTCCCCAAATGCCAGGGCATCAGAAATAGAGAAAATTAGAAAATATGGTTAGTATAATTAGCCCTGTGATGAGTGGATGCTAAATAGACAAACACAGCACCTAAGAAAACATAGAGTGCAAATACACTCATGCTGCAAATACACATCCCTCTGATTTTATTCCCAGATAAAACCCCTAGAGAAATATGTGCACTAGGAAATGTTCCCAAATGTTCCTATCAGTGGGTGTGGATAAACAAAATGTGCTATATTCATTCCCTGGATATTAATGGCAATGGAAACCCATAAGTTAAAGATACAAGAGATACACTTAACATTAATGAAGCTCATAAACAATGTAGAGTGAAAAAGTACAAAATAATATATGCTACACATTTTTCTTTATAGAAGATTTCAAAGCAGGCAAAACCAAAATAGAATGTTTTGGAATACATAGATAGTTGAATTGTCATGAGAAAGAAATCTGTGTCCACCAGAATGTTGAAGCAGAGAGGTTTCCTCTGGGAGGAGAAGAACTGGGGGGAAAGTAAGAGGAGGATTTCTGGGGTGCTGGTAATATTCCAGTCCTTAAGAGGGATCACAGCTACTTGTTTGGTATACCATACTTTTCTGTATGTATGCTGTATTTGATGATTTTTAAAGAGATAAAAGAAAAAAGGAGAGCAGAAGTCTAAACAGAAACCCATGCTTGAGAAATGTCACTGAAGCCAGATATAGTGGTGCATGCCTGTAATGCCAGTACTTAGGAGGCTGAGACCGGAGGATCGCAGGTTTGAGTCCTTCCTATGAAACTTAGCAAGTCTCTCAGGAACTTAATGAGACCCTGTTTCAAAGTTTTGAAATTTTTTAAAAGGGTGACAGTGTTCCTCAAAAATAGAATACCCCCAGATTCAATCCCCAGTACCAAAAAGAAAAGGAAAAAGAAATGTCATTGAAAATGCAGATATCATCTTCCTGACCCAAGAGTCCATTTCAGTGAACATAAACACCCTTCCTGCAGTCATTGATTAGGTAGGTAACCTCCTTCACCATGTAAAGCCTGCCGCTGTGGTGGAAGAGTAAAGAAAAGGACTCTTCCTTTGGTAGACCATGACCTCTAGAGCATAAAATATAGGCTTATGGCTGGGCATGGTGGCCCACACCTGTAATCCCAGGACTTGGGAGACTGAGATGGGAGGATTGCAGGTTCAAGGCCAGTCTCAGCAATTTAGTGAGGCTCTTGGCAACTTACCAAAACCCTGCTTCAAAATAAAAAAAATAGAAGAGGGCTGGGGCTATAGCTTAGAGGTAGAATGCCCCTGGATTAAATCCCCAGTACCACACACACACACACACACACACACACACACACACACACATATATATATATATATATATCACACAATATAAATACATATATATATATATAGTGTGTGTGTATATGGTATATATATATATATTGTATATATTATATATATCATATATATTTATGGGGAATAAACTGATTCAGTAGATATATATTTTTGGAAGACCTTTACTTCTTGCTTTGCCTAGAGCCAGGCCTTCAGAAATATGGTTCCTATTGTTTGTATTTTCCCTCCTGGGGTCATTTCTCCCACAGAGGCAATTTTTAAAGCTGTTTCTGGAAGTCAACATTGGCTGGCATTATAACCATATATCATTATTTTTTTAATAAGGAGGAAGTGTAAACTTCCTTGAAGTTAGGAGGCAGAGAGATGCATCAAGGGTAATTACATCCTGCCTACTTCAGTGCCCCCTGTGGCTGCAATTGGCCATGCTCCCCCTTCTTCATTTCCATTCCCAAACCGGTGTGTATTCCACAGCTGCTGGGGCCTCCGCAGGCAGCTGCTTCCGGAAGCTGCATTAAATGAGTCTGAAGTCCCTGGCGCCTCAGCACCTTGGCTCTAGAATCCATGACGTGCTCTGGGGTACAGGTAAAAACGACATGCTCAGAGCTTGAGATTTGATTTTGGCTGTTTAAAGGGACATATCTAATCAGCTGAGTGTCTCAAATTTCCCCCTGTGAACCAAAGAACCTGAACCAAAGCAAATAGCAGGGAAGATGGGAGGTGGTACCAGGACCACTCTGAAATCTGGATGGAAAGTCTAGTTGCGTAGCCAAGTGCATGATTCTGGCTGGAGTTGGCAAGATGCCTAAAAAAGGGGGAGAGTGTTGAAAGTAGGGCAATGAGGTGAAGGGCTTTGGTTTTGTTTGTTTTAATTTCTGGGAGAATTGCTAATGTTAAATTAAGGAAGAAAGATTATGTAAAAAAGGAGAAGGAAATCTACTGGGAAAATAAAGAAAGAATATATAAAGAAGTGGAGATACAGAACCCAGAGAAAAACAGAGATGGAGAGAGATACTGAAAACAAAGGCAGACTGCAGGAGAGAGAGGAAGCCAGTGGATAGGAACTCTCCTTGCCTTTATTCATTTCTTTTAGACTGGGATGTCAAAATAGAACTCTTAGCACTTTCCAGATTGATACTGTACTTAAACTCACTTAATTACTATGATGGGTTGCATACTTACCACCACCAATAGCCTTGTTCTCACTCACTCTACTACTAATGGGCTATAAATATGGCCTTTAAAAAATAACCCAGGTTTGATGTGGATTTGTGCTCACCTATGTTAATGACATGCCGGGTAAATAGATTACCTGCCTGTGACTCACCATGCTGTGCTTTTTACCACTGACCTGGCCTGGCCCAGTCCAACTTGACAGAGGATGGTGCCCCGACTATATGCAAATCCAAAGGAACATCTCCAGCAAACTAGAGCATTTCTAGCGGGAGCAGAGGCAGCTCCAGTTATTGTTTGGTAAGCAGTTGGGTCTGGGGGGACCCTTCCAGATGATGAGCAACTTCAGCGGGAAATAACTACACAGCTTTAAAGGGAAAGGGGGAGGGGGAGGGAACAGATGAGCTCCAGGCAGCAAAAGAGTTACAGCATCATTAACTCTCAGACCATCTCCTTGATGGTACAACAGGGCTGCCTGACCCTCCCAGAGCTCCCTCCTCAGCTAGAATTAAAGTTTAATTTGGTGTCAAAAGGGCATTAGGAAAAAAGCACTGCGCAGAACAACAGGGAGAGATCAATGAACTTGATGGAGAGAGCATCGTGACCTGGCAACGCTCCCGCACAGTTTGTGGAGTAGGCAGATTTTAAGGTGCGACTGTTGGATGCTCTGCAGTAGACTGAAGGAAGTCTGAGTCTGGGCCATTTGGGAGAGAAAATGATGGAAATATCTGCCCGATGCCTGGAGAAACTATTTGTTTTGACTACTGCTGCTGCTATTTTCCTTAAGGTTGGAGCTCCCAGGCCTGAAAAACCAGCACCCTGAGCTGAGGAAAATCATTCTCCTCAAGCAACCTGGCGGCCCTGCGCTTTGGCTGCCCGTGCTTTCTTGGACATTCTGCACATCTGTGCTCGGGGCAGGGAGACCTGTTATCAGTGGCCATCCTACACATTTAACACTCAGATCAGATCATTTTTAATATCCCCTCCTCTACTTAGGGAAATTATTTCCATCAGTAACCTTGAAATAAAATACAAAACTATGTGGCCAAAAAAGGCAGTGAAAATTTTCCTTTATTACACTTGGTATGTATAATCTTGCCAGAAAAAAAGGAACACAGAGAGAAAGAAAGAAAGTTACATAACAAATCTGTGCATAAAAGGATGCAACTATTTCTTCAAGAGTTTTATATTGACCTTACAGTTTAGACTTTGATCTTCCCACTACAATACAATTTATATATTATTTATAGAAAGAATTGCCCATCAACTTCTAAGTAAATTTTAATCCAGCTGAAATGTCTGCAAAAAGTATGTCAGACAACTACTAAATTATTCAATTATGGTAGTATTCTATTTATTAGGTTTATTCTTTAGTTTTAAAACAAATAATTATAATTTTAAAATAAGGATACATTCAGTTTTAAAGATGTTGTTAACATTCAGTACAATACTTCATGCATGAACTAGTTTACACTTCACAAAAATATACCCGATCAATATGTCCCATACTTAACAAAAATATAATTAACAATTTAAAAGTCATTTTGAATTTTAAACACGAACACTCAGACCCCTCACATAGGATGACAGCAGTGATATAATTGGAGTTCTGTTCCTTTGTCTTTGGTGTTCGTTATTTATTTCAAATCTGTTTAAATGCAGGAACAATGTAGAATGGATAATGCAAGCTCAAAGGATTCCAAACCATTATGAACCTATCTCTTCAAATGAAAGGCTTTCCCCAGTGGCCAGGAAGTCTCTGGATTAATTTCATGTAAAACATAATGTCTATTCTAGGTAAATAACAAAAATGGGTTGATTTAAACCTTGTATACATACAACTAAAACTCAACATTAACCACAGCTATTGTTTAATATTTAGATCATTAATGTTTTTCTTTCTAGGAAAGAGTATTTTGTCAGAACATTACTTAGAATTGTGGTACAGGGTGATAATAAGGAGCAGATTCCACTTCCCACTTGATTATTGTTTTACAATTCTTTGAAGACTTGAACCCCTGTTGCTGGCCTTGAACAGCCGGCTCCCACCACTCAGCTCTTGGCATGCGCACATGAGGCTGTTATTCTTGCCCATGACCCCAGAGCCAGGAGAATCACAGCAGGAGCAGCCCAGGTCCCCTCTACTGATATCTGACCCGAGTGAGCAAGATGAAGGGTGCTGGGCAGAGGTCTCCTGCATGGAGCTGCCCCTCCCTGCCCAGCCCTCCACCAAGCAATCTCACCACACTGGCTCTTTCATTCTCCCCAACCACTCCTCAAGAGAAGGTTACAAGCCGAGTATTTGGGAATGAGGAAAATCAGACTGCCAGACTGATGTGATTTACCCAAGGCCTACTGCTTTTAATCAGTAGGATCAGGATTAAAACCCACTTCAGGCTGCCCAGGAAGAAGAGTCATGGCAGTCATAGGAGATGGCCAAGAATTCCCAGACTGTGCATCAGTGCAGAGACGTGCACAGTGCCCACTGCTCCAAACAGAACAAACCCGCCTCTCCTGGGCTCTTCCCTGAATTCAAGTCAGTCACCCCTACAACACCAACCCAGGACCAAGGAAGGGCTTCCATTAACTCGGGAGGTAGAAGGACTTTCATCAAGAGTCTCTGGGAGAACTAGCTAGCCCTTCCTTCCTTTCTCCCTCCCTCCCTCCCTCCCTCCCTCCC
>PVJS01060467.1:0-11244 GCA_004027185.1 Glis glis | reverse complement strand
TTAGATTAGCTCACAATGTAGTCCTGAATTTCAACTGCACGTGAAGAGTCAGAGGAATCAGCAGCTGGTCAAGCGGTCTAAGAGCCGGAGCCCCAGGATTGAAGCAACCACCAATTCAGTCCAGTCCAAGATGTGAAGATAAGGAAGCTCTTCGGAGAAACGATGGTGAGGTTTCAGTTCGAAGGCTGAAGGCCGGGAATCCCAAACGAGAGCAGAAGATCAAGAAGTTCTCCAGGGAAACGGCGAAATTGGAGACTGTCAATCTCAAACGAGGGCAGAAGCGTTCTCCTCAGGAAGAGTCGCAGCTCAGCTCTACGCGGCTTTCTCCTTCTTTTATCTAAGTCCTGCACCTATCAGAACTCTGCTACCCACATTTAGGGCAGCACTTCCGGTTCAATCCTCTGTTACACAACCAAAGTCACATGATCTGGGGTGAGTCAAGTTGACAAACCAGACCAACTATCACACCTTGGCCCTAACAGACCCCTGGAATAAGAACATAAGCTCAAGGACATGCGAAGGGAAGTTGTGTACTGCTCAAGGTCGCTTGGCCCCGCCAGGTAGGGGTTTTTAACACACTTTAAGAATAAAAAATAAAGGCTTTCTCTTGCCTATTGGAATTTTGGGGCTGAAATTCATAACTCCTAGAGGCCAAATACAAGCCAGAGGAGCAAATTGGGCCCTGTGTCCAAGAGAAGATTAAGGGAATGGATCCCCGTGAAGGGGCTCATGGGGCAGCAGGAGCGGGTTCCCAATGAAGATGACATTCCCCCGTATTAAAGCACTTTAAATTTCAAGGCATTTTTGATGTGTCACCTGATTTGGTTGTCAACATTGTGAGATGACAGGAAGAGTCAAGTTTTATTATTATCCTCTATTTTACAAACAAGGATGCTGAGAACACCAACAAAAAGCTATGATGTGGCCCAAACCATCCAATGCACTTGAGCAGGTTCTCATTCTTGGCACTACTGACATTGTCTTCCAGATGATTCTTTGTTGTGGGGGCTACCATGCGCATTACAGGGTGTTTAGCAGTGTCCTTAGCCTCTACCCATGAGATGCCAGTAGCACTCCCCAGTGGTGGCAACCAAAAATGTCTCCAGACAGTGCCAGATGTTCCCTGGGAAGCTGCCCCCACCCACCCTCCTGTCTTAGGTGAGGACCGCTGAGTGAGAACAAAGATCAGGACTCCAAGTTCGGAGTGTGTAGAAGAAACCCAGCACCCCTTCCCCAGCCCCAAGTCTGACTTTCCATTCCACCAACATGCCCCAAACCCTTTAAAATGGCCACATGACATTTTATCGCTGAAGGGGACCTTAGCATCCATCTCTGCCTTTCAATTTACATGCAAAAACACTGAGCTTTGGAAAGTTTCAGTTATTTGTCCAAGGACACAAAGCTGGAATCTGGGGAAGCTGGTACTCGATCCCAGGCCTCCTATTTCAAATTTAGGGTTTGACATGCTTCCCCATCAATACCTAGAGCTGACACTAGTTCAGAAATACTCCAGCACAGCCTTGGGAAGAAAAGCAGGATTTTTTTTTCCTGGTTAGCTGTCCCTCTTTAAGGGCTATTTTTAGCAAAATCAGAGGGAGGGGGGATCAGCATTCAGCTCGATTGAAAATACGTCTGGCATTAATTCATTGTTAATTGACCAGGATGAGTAAAAAGATGGCTACTTCCAAGGCCTCTCTAATGGAACTATTAGTGAATTTTCAGGTCAACTAACTCCTGTCACTGCCTGACAAGGGAAATGGCAATCATTTGCCAGCATTAGCAAGACTCTCACTGCTCTTGAAAACCGGAATCAGTCGTCCTGGGCTGTCAGGTTCCGGGTCTCTACTCCATGTGTCATTCCCCACCCCACTCCTCCACCCCCGAGACACTTAACTTCACTTGAATGACTCAGGTTTGCCCTAAATGTACATAATTTTTGCCACATCTAAAGTGCTTTCTTGGAAATCTGCTTTGGTCCTTGCTATGGTTGGATATGAAGTGCCCCCTACAAATTCATGTGCCAAAGGTTTGGTCCCCAATTCAGCAATGTTCAGAGGTGGAGCTTTGGGAAGTGATTGGATCAATCCATGAATAGCTGAATGGACTACTGGGAGGTGGCGGAAACCGTAGGCAGGCTGGGCATGGTTGAAGAAGTAGGTCACTGGGGTGTGCCTTTAGGGACTATATCTTGGCCCCCTCCTACCCCCCTCAGCTGTTTGGCTGCCAGGAACTGAGCAGCTCTCCTCCTCCACGCCCTTCCACTGTGATGTTCTGCCTCACCTCTGGCCCACAGCAATGGAGCCAGCCCACCATGGACCAAATACTCTGAAACCTTTCTTTTTCTAAATTGTTCTTGTCAGGCATTCTAGTCACAGCCACAAAAAGCTGACCAATATGGTTCTTCACACAATGCGGTACTTCTGCAAATATTACTGTCACTCCCATTTACAAATGTGGAAACTGAGGCTTGACTTGACAATTTTTTCACAGATGGTAAATGCAAGGCTGTTTCAAACCTGGTAGTTTGGCGACAAATCCTGTGCCATCATTTCCCGATGGCTTTATTTTGTGCCACCATCTGCCCCCTCTCTCCACACTTTGCTTTTCTCCTTCCCAATGACACTTATTCTTCCCTATACATTTTTCCTTCTTTCAAAGTCTAAAGGAATGGAGGGTTGGGGTAGTTGGATCAATGGGAAAACATTTCCATCTCTATAACTAATGGTGGCCTTCTCATTCAACTTGTATTTATAGAGGATCTACTATGCTCCAGGAACTCTTTTAGGTACTGGGGATATATGATCCATAAGCTAGAGCCCCAACTCCTCAGGGGGAGTTTCAAGACCATCACAATTGTCCCTATTTTACCTTTTCTGCCTCGTCTTGAGCCACTTATTGTCATACAACCTACTCTTCAATCATACTAAAATACCCGCTCACCAAACAGCCCATGGACTCCCACTCCAGCTCTCTCCTTTCTTTGTCTTTGGATGTGTTCTTTTCTCTGCTGGGATGTCCTCCTGTCTCTGCTATAGGATAAACTCCTATTCTAATGCTAAGACCCTTTCTCATGTCACCTTCTCTATGAACCCTTCCCTGCCTTGCATAGCAAAGCTAGTCACTCACTTCTTTTTGCGGTGAAGATTTGTTCATACTTCTATTGTCAAGCGTTCAGACCGTATTATAATTCTCTATATTCATGTCTGACTCACAACTTGACTGCGCTAAGGGATGCCCAGATATCTGGTAAGACATTATTTCTGGGTGCATCTTTGAGGCCGTTTCTGGAAGAGATTGGCATATGAGTTGCTGGAGTCAGCGCGTTGCCCTACCCAAAGTGAGTGGCCGTCATCCAAACCATCGTGGGTCAGAAGCGAACAAAGAGGCAGAGGAAGGGCAAGTGTTCTCTCACTGTCTTTGATCTGGGACATCCATCTTCTGTCCTCACATAACAGTGCTCTTGGTTCTCAGGTCTTCAGGCTCAGACTGGGTCTCACACCATTGGCTCAATTGATTCTAAGGCCCTTGAACTTGGATTAAATTACACCACTGGCATTCCTGGTTCTCCAACTTGCAGATGGCAGATCATGGGACTTCTAGGCCTCCATAATCAAGTGAGCCAATTCTGGTAATAAATATCCTTTTATATATCAGATGGTCCCTGACTTACAATGATGTGATTTACAAGTTTTGACTATGTGATGGTGCAAAAGCAATACTTCAAATTTTAAACTTAGATCTTTTCCTGGATTAGTGAAGAAAAACAAGAGTAGTAAAATTCTCTCTCTCTCTCTCTCTCTCTCTCTCTCTCTCTCCCCCCCCCCCTTTCTCTCTCTGCTGGGCAGTGGCATAAGGGTAAACAACTGATACTCTATGGTGTGCTGTGTTGTTTGGTAGGTTAGATGTATTAAGTTAATTTTGTTTTTTTTTTGTATTGGGGATTGAACCCAAGCTACACCCCCAGTCCTTTTTATTTTTTATTTTGAAACAGGGTCTTGTTAAGTTGCTAAGAGCCTCGCTAAGTTGCTGAGACTGGCCTCAAACCTGCAATTGTCCTGCCTCAGCCTCCCAAGTACTAAGATTATTGATGTGCATCACCACACCGGCTAAATGCATTTTTTACTTCAGATATTTTTAACTTATAATGAATTTCTTGGGACATAACCCCACCATAAGTCCAGGAGCATCTGTGTGTGTGTGTGTGTGTGTGTGTGTGTGTGTGTGTGCGTGTGTGTGATTTCCTATAGTGTCTCTGTAAAATATTCTCTAGATTAGCACATAGAAGGTGACTCATGAACATTTGTTGACTCAACCCTCAATCAGATAGGCAAAAAGGCACAGTAATGTTGCAGCCCAATAACCAACTGACAGCTTATTAGTTATTGTTGGACACACAGACTCAAACTCATTACTGGTCTTTGGTGGGGTTTTTCTTTGTTTTTGTTGTTGTTTGTTTTGTTTGGTACTGGGGATTGAACCCAGGGGCATTCTACTTCCTTCAAGCTACACCCCCAGCCTTTTTTATTTTGAAACAGGGTCTCATTAAGTTGGTGAGGGTCTTGCTAAGTTGCCAAGACTGGTCTTAAACCTACAATCCTTCCATCTCAGCCTCCCAAGTACTGGGAGTATAGGTGCCACCGCACCTGGCTGGTCCTTGGTATTTGGTTAGCAAATGCATCTGCTTTTACTTAAACTCTTTAGAGCAACTGCTTCTCTGATTGTCTTGAGTAGGTTCCAGAGAAGAAGAACACAAAACATGATAATAACAATCACATTCATCTTATCTTCAGTCACGTTCTCATTGCCAAAGCAAAGCAGGGAATTAAAGCAATTCTCTAGGTGCCCCTAATACACTTGGGTGTGATATTATTAGTAGGAAATGTTTATGGAATGTTTACATAATAATGATAGCAGCATATAGCAATTTTCAAAACACTTTGACAAATAATCGTGAAAGAACAGTATTATCCTCACTTTACAGGTTGAAAAACAAAGGCTGGGGGGGGGAGGCAGGGGGGAGGGACACCAAGAGCTGTGTGCATGTATGTTAACACCAAACTGATACTCATTGTGATGTGAGACTACAATGCACCAATAAAAACATAAAATAAAAAAACATAAATAAAAATTAAAAAAAAGAAAAACGAAGGCTCAGAAATTTGTTCAAAATCACCAAGTTAGTAAGTAGTAAAATCAAGAGTGAAGATGCAAGTGTTCAAATCCCAGGCTTCTACCACATAGACCATGCTATTCTTTGAGCAGAAAATAATTTTAGTTTATACTTATGTCTTCCACAACACTAGGATAATACTGATAGTAAGGACTCAATGTGTTTGTTGAATAAATGAATTTTGATATACAAGGTTAAAATTCCTATTCTTATCTATGTTTAGCTTGTCCATTCATCCGTTTTTGTCCATGCCATTCATATCAAATGTATTGAATTCCTATAATCACCCGCCATTATACTCAACACTAAAAATTAAAAAAAAAATGAGATCGTTTCTTTGAACCTGTGGCATCTTTCAAAGTACCTGGCACATAGTGGGTGCTTTACCAGTCCTTTTGCATGATAAATTATCTGCAGAAAGCTCAGGATCTAGACAAGCTCAGGATATATGACTAAAGTAATACTGAGTTATATTCATATTTCCTTCATCTAATCTTCACATCCATCTAGTACTCATTTCTTCATACATGGAAAAACTGAGAATTAATGGAATTTTTTAATTGACATAATAATTGCATCTTATGTAATACAACATGATGCTTTGATGCATGTATACCTTGTGTAATGATCAAATCAGAGTATTTAGTATATACATCACTTTAAATATTTATTACTTCTTTGTTGTGATAACATCCAAAATATTCTCTTCTAGCTATTTGGAATATACAATGTATTCCTGGCCATGGAGTACCCAAGCTCACTGTCCTGGAAGGCCTTTCACAACTTTCCCCAGTATTCCTTCCCAATCTTATTTCCTCTCCCTATTCCTTTCCTGTGAACCTTTTGGTCGGACAAGGTGCTGTACTGATGTTCATCGGTGATTCCATGCACACTCCTGCGTCTTTACCCTTGATGAAGCCATTCCTTGTGGTGTCCTCCTCATCTCCTACCTCTCCAACTCTAGGCCAGTTTTATATTTTTAAATTTCTAAAATTTTATTTTATTTATTTATTTTGCATTACTAGAGATTGAACCCGGGGCATTCTACCTCTGAGCTATACCCCCAATCCCCTTTCATGTGTGTGTGTGTGTTACTGGGGATTGAACCCAGGGGCTTTCTACCTCCAAACCACACCCCCAGCCCTTTTTGTTTTTTATTTTGAAACAGGACCTCATTAAGTTTCTTACATCCCTTCCCACAGAGATCACTCTTGTCCCTCAACTCTGAAGTTATGAATCCTCAGTACCTCTCATTTGGCGATTGGTTATAGTAGTTTCCCACCGGCTTCCCTGAGCTTTCTCTGTTAGCGATAACGATAGGTGCCTCCATGGAACACCACTGTGCGCTGGACACTTGCGAGTGCTTTGTGAACATCGGCTCTCTCACGGTCATCCTGTGGAGATGTCCTCCGTTGCAGATGAATAACTGGAGGCATACGACAGTTTTGTAAGTTGTCCAAGGTCGCAGGACCAATAAATGGCTGAGTCGAAGTTTAAACCCATATATGATTGACTCTAAGCCCCAATCTCTTAACCACTGGACACACTGTCTGCCTTTTGTTTACCAATAGGTCAAATGATGTGACCAAGGCTGGTAAGTGACAGTCAGTCTTCCCACCCAGCTCAGTCGAAGTCCAGGCAGTTTTCCAACATACGAAATATATGATTGGCCATTACTGTATTTAACTTTTGTTATTTAACCTAACATAGCATACGGAGACATCAGCTCCAAATTTGAAGGCAAAGATTAAGTAACTGAGGGATTGGAATTCTGACAAATGACTAACGCAACAATTTAGCCGACGGTATGTATCATGGCTTGGGGTGGAGGCGATGGGCTGATGTGGGGTACAGTTACCATCTCGGTGGTAAAGCTGGAGTCTTCCCCTTGCAACGTGCTTGCCTAGGTACTAGAAAATTCTGACTTTGTATAATTATTTGTTTAAAATCAAGGCGGTCTTTGCCATGAGTTTTTTGTTTGGGTTGCTCTGTTGAGACTCTGGGACTGGTCAGGGAAGAAGGCCAGGGACAGCCAGAACTATTAAAATTAGTCGAAAAACTGGAGTTCCAGAGAAAACATCAACAAGCTCCATTCTTTTCGACACAAGAGCAGATGCTCAACGGCAGGTATATGCAGAATGAAAGCAAGGGCAATATAACAGTAATAAACATTTTACGCGCCTGCAGCTCCTGTAACAGGAAAACCTAATGTGAATGGCTCGCAATGCCCCTGCGGCTGTGCTGTGGCTATGCCTTCCACATGTGCCTTGCATATGGCGCCCATAAGAACAGTAGAAAAGATGGAAATACAATAAAATCTTCTCGCTCTCACCGTTCTAGGGGATCGTGTGGGGAAATATTACAAATGGTGGATCCATGTAAATTGAGAGAAAATTGTTAACGACTCTGCACACAGTTTGTTGTAGTGCCCTAGCCTTAATAATAACCAAGCTTGGTGCTGCACCGAGTGAAGCGGTACGGTGTCTATTGAATAATAACACCTTACAATTACAAAGTGCTTTATGAACAGGCATTATAGCACCAGCTCTGTCTCTCTTCCAGGTTCATATACATCTGTCCACACGCTGAACTTCTGCTCAGAGTCTAATTCTAGGGTGTAGTACACAAAAGTTCATGGACGCTTCACACCTATCCCCTTCTCTCCAATAACTCTCATCTGTAATAAGTTAACATTTTGATCTCCATCTGCTGAGTCCTGTGCCTATCTCCTCTGGTTTATAATTCAGGGAGAACAAGGGTCTTATCAACTGGGCCACCCTCAAACTCCAGGTGTAAAGATGGTTGAGAATGTCTGGGAAGCGCCTAGTGCCATTCCTGGCATGATAGAGAGCTGTTCTTTGCTGAGATTGGTTTGGGTGTAACAGACTTGCTTCACTGTTCCTCCCCACCCAAGATGGTGCTAAGAAGACCCAGTAGTTCAGAAAAGCCCGAGGTTCCCAAATTCCAGAAATGTTTGGAAAGAAGCCAGCACTGCCATCATGAGCTCAGAGCTGTCAATGGGAGCCACAAAAATACCTCATTGGAAGGGTGGATATTGGTGTGTTGGCTTTGGGCAGAAAGCTCAGAACAGAGTCAGAAATCTCAGGTCAATGGCAGCGGATTCTCACTTGGCATCAGAATTATTAAGGGAGCTTTTTACAAGATATCGACACCAAGGCTCTCTCTCTCCCTAGTGAATTTGGGGTGGGGCCCAGAGATATCAGCATTTTTAAAAGCTCCCCAGGTAAAGCCAATTTGCAGCCATGTTGAGAACTGCTGCCCTAAAGAAAAAATGGAGACATTAGGGGGAGTATTGCCTAGTTTCTGGAACTAGATTGTCCTGTTCAGTTTCAGCTCTGCTACTTATTAGCTTCATGATATTGGGAAAGGTAACTAACCTGTATGTGGCCCAATTGTCTTGTCTGTAAAGTTAGGATGAGAAGAGACCTGCTCCCTAGGGTGGCTGGAAGGAGGAAATGGGTTAAACTACAGAAAGCATGTGGTACCTGACATGTGGTAAGGTCCACTAAATGTTAGCTATTTTCCTGGTGTTTAGATTTATATAACCTGGGTATTTGTCACCTCGTAAAGAAATTTGTGCACACAAACATAAAGAAACCTTGTTGGTATATATACATTTTTCAAATAAGATTTAGAAAGAGTTTCATGACCAGAATTTCTTATATAATCAGCTCTATAGATCTGTGGGTTCCATGTCAGGGGATAGAACCTGCCTTGGATCAAAAATATTTGGGAAATAAAATGCACTAAGAAAGAAAAGGGCTGGGATATAGCTCAGTGGTAGAGCTCTGGATTTGATCCCCAGTACCAAAAAAGAAAAGACAGAAAAGAAAGGGAGAGAGGGAGGGAAGGAGAGAAGGAGGGAGGGAGGAAGGAATATTTGGAAAAAATGTGTCTATATTGAACATGTAAAGACTTTTTGTTCTTGTCATTATCCCCTAAACATTACAGTTTCATCAATTTAGGTAGCATTTACAGCATATTAGGTATTTATTATAAATAATCCAGAGATGATTTAAAGTATATGGGAGGATGTGTGTAGTTTATATGTAAGTACTACACCTCTTTATATAAAGGACTCAAGCATCTATGGGTGTTAGTGTCTTCTGGAGGTTCTGGAACCAATTTCATTCTATTATCAAGGGATGACTAATTTATTTATGAACAAATAACTATCAAAAACTAATTTTACGGAAGGCATTTTCCTATGAAATGCTCACAAATGAAGAATTTGATTCATTCACTCACTTATCTGTTTACTTACCCAGTCACTCATTTGCCCTGTTGGTGTTTGGATAAGAGTTTAGACTCTGGATCCGGACTGCCTGGGTTTGAATCCTGGCATTTCCCCTTACAGCTCTGTGACCTTGCATGAGCTAGTTAACCTCTCTGTGTTTCAGTTCCTTATCTACAAAACAAGGGGCCTGAGAGTAGCTCCCTCATATGGTATTGAGAGGCCTAAAGGAGCTGGCTCATCTATGGACCAGTACTTAGATTAGTATCTGTCACATATTGACTGCTCATTAAAGTTGGTAGCGCATGCCTGTAATCCCACTACTTGGGAGACTGAGACAGGAGGATCACAGGTTCAAAGCCAGTTTCATCAAGTTAATGAGGCCCTCAGCAACTTACTGAGACCCTGTTTCAAAAAAAAAAAAATCAAATAAGGCTGGGAGTGTGGCTCAGAAGTAGAAAACCCTGGGTGCAATCCCCAGTACCACACACACACACACACAAATTAGTTATTATGCTCAGTTCTCTACTCCCCAATATAGATCCTCCCATCATCCTATTGCACACACATGCCACATAGATGTATACTCTGTGAGAGCAGGGACCTTCCAGTCTTATTCAATACTGTATCCCTGGAGCCCAAAACTGTACTAGGAGCATGCAGGCATGTATAGAGAGTGACTGTTGAGGCCGGGCGTGGTGGCACACGCTTGTAATCCTAGTACTTTGGGAGGCGGAGACCGGAGGATCCAGATTCGCGGCCAGCCTCAGCTCTCTCTCTCTCTCTCTCTCTCTCTCTCTCTCTCTACTTAGTGAGGCCCTCCGCAACTTCGTGAGACCCGGTTTCAAAATAAAGTATAAAAAATAGGGCCGGGGGTAGAACGCCCCCGGGTTCAATCGCCGGTACCACAAAAAAAAAAAAAAAGAGAGTGACTGTTGAGTTTATTGTCATTCATTCATTCCTCCTGCAAACATTTTTTTAGTGCTTTTTATGCATTGACCATTATGGTGTGCTGTCATATGTGTGGTGTTAAAAAGAGGCCAGGGTTTACAGCCCTTGGCAGTTGAAGCACCTCTCTGCACCTCCATTCCCTCATCTGCAAAGCAGGGGACTGGCGTGTAGGAGCTCCTTCATCTCTCCAACAGCCACCATTTTCCTGAGGATGGAACCTGGTCCTCCTGGCTGCAGGAAAGCCATCCGGTTCCCCTCTTGGCCTGTGAGTTTGTGGCAAGGAAGTCGCTGGTTCAGACAACAATGTTAGGTGGGCTCACACCAGAGAGGACTGTTTGTCTAGACCACAGCTAACAAAGGTCTGCCCCATGCTTCAGGGATCTATTTAAACTTTCAGAACTCTAAGCCGCTCTGGAGTTGGAGAAACGGTTGTTTTCCTTCCACATGTGCTGGGTTGGGCACTCCAAGGCCCAGGAGGCACTTGTCTTTATTTAATTATTTATCCTGAACGTTATGTTTTGGAATTGCCTTGGGAGTAGGCGTTACCAAAGGACGGAATGCTTAATGGGAGCCTGTTAAACTGGTTTCTCCAGGAGGCTTCCTGGACAGGTTAAAAAAAAAAAATAAAAGACGAGTCTACCAGGTGCTTCTAAGCCACCCCACACTGCTGCTGTTGCTTCTTTGTTTCCTCTTCCTCCTCCTCCTCCTCCTCCTCCTCCTCCTCCTCCTCCTCCTCCTTATACTGGGGCTTGAACCCAGGGGCATTTTACCTTTGAGCGAAACCTCTGGCCCTTTTTATTTTGAAACAGGGTCCCACTAAGATACTGAGAGTCTTGGTAATTTGCCGAGGCTGGCCTCAAACCTGCAA
>PVJS01060466.1:0-11242 GCA_004027185.1 Glis glis | reverse complement strand
TTTTAAGTTCTCTGTATATTCTAGATATTAGTCCTCTATCAGAGGGGTAGCTGGCAAAAATCTTCTCCCATTCTGTTGGCTCTCTGTTGAGGATCTTGATAGTTTCCTTTGCTGCACAGAAGCTCTTCAGTTTAATGCAATCCCATGTATTGATCCTCATTTTAATTTCCCGTGCCTTTGGAGTCTTATTCAGGAAGTCGATTTGGTATAGATGAGCTTATCAGGCAGGCACTGAGCCCCACACAGAATCCTGAAGAGGCAGGGCCAGGGAATGTGTTAACATCCATGTGAGCAGGGAGCACGGGATCAGTACGTGATACTGTCAGGGGCTTAATCAGTTCACAGGAGTGAGGTGGTGGGAAACTGCACTTGGGGACAGAGGCCATCGTTCCTCCTGTAAGACTGACCTGAGACTGTGCCTTCTCCTGAATTAAATCTTTGTCTGAGGCACAGTCATTCTTCTTCCGTATTCATCAGACTAGAATGATGCACGATCGACCCCCTTCGTTTTTTTAGTATTTCAGGTTTTCCTCTGGAGCCGCAGGAGTTCCAAGGTGCTGTCGGGATGTGTGGTGAGGACCGGATTCTTCTGTTCCTTCTCGTGAGAAGGTCGATTTAAAGGCTTCAAAGCCTTAATTCTAATGAATCAATATTCAACCGGTTGAATTCCTCCTCTTCCTTTCCTGCTTGCTCCTCGTTTAATCTGGCAAGACCACAAAGTTAGCAAAATTCTGCCTCTTTATTTATTTCAAAGGCAACATTTAAATTTCTTCTTTGCAATAATGAGGCGTAAAGCTGAGGGAGGGAGAAAGAATTCTGGCTGCGGAGTCCCAAAGAGCAGGATTAGTTCATCAAATATCCTGTTTGATTTAATTGAAAAATTTTGCCAACTTAGTGTAGTTAACAAAAGGTAGCTTCCTTAAATGATGTCTATAGAATTGTAGTCTAGTGAGAAATAAAAAATCATTTAATAAATTCTGTAGATTTGAATTATAATTTTATTTTTTGGCTTTTAAAATCAACTTTGACAGATTAAAGTCCAGGAACAGTCCTGTAATGGACACTTCATCCAAAGAAAATATCCAGTTGTTCTGCAAAGACTCGGTAGAAGCTGCTGGAAGGCCTTCCTTGAAAATGGCATATTCTTCCTCAAAGGAAAAGCAACCGTGCTGTGGCGACCTAAAGGTAGGGAAACAGAGGATTAGAGGGGGTTGATGCTCCGCTACCTGTCCAGGTATCTTCTATATAATGAAGATAGCAGTGAGAATCACTTTCCTTTTTTTAAATTATTCTTACCCTTTTGTGGTACTGGGGGTTGGACCCAGAGGCATTCTACCTCCAAGCTACACCCCAAGCCCCATTTTATTTCTTATTTGGAAACAGGGTCTTGCTAACTTGATGAGAGTGTCACTACTTGCTGAGGCTGTCCTCAAACCTGCAATCCTTTTGTCTCAGACTCTTAAGTACTGGGATGACAAGCGTGTGCCACCATGCCTGGCTGGCTCACTTTCCTTTTTAAATGTGTTCTTATGAGCCGGGCATGGTGGCGCACGCTTGTCATCCCAGTACTTTGGGAGGCGGAGACCGGAGGATACGGGTTCGCGGACAGCCTCAGCTCTCTCTCTCTCTCTCTCTCTCTCTCCCTGTCTTTCTCTCTCTCTACTTAGTGAGGCCCTCTGCAACTTCGTGAGACCCGGTTTCAAAATAAAGTATAAAAAAAATAGGGCTGGGGGTGTAGCGCGGAGGTAGAACGCCCCTGGGTTCAATCCCCGGTACCGAAAAAAAAATTAAAAAAATAAAATGTGTTCTTATATGCAATTTCCTAAAGCCACACCTTGCAGTGGAAGCAAACTTCGCCTGACCCTGTCAGTTACATGACTTTCCTGGGTTCATCTGAAGGACCCTCCTAAATAGAAAGGGAAGAGATAATAGAAACGAATACTCGTTAAACTTCTACCATGTACTGGGCATTGTACTGAGCACAGGGAAAACATTTAATCTATGAAACATCCATTTTATAAAAGAAAATTTTGGCTTTCTTTGTTACATAGTAAGGGGCAGGGTTGCTTTCTATGTGCCACTTTGTATGACTTAAACCTTTTCTTCACTCAGCAAACACGTATGTGTTTGGGTTTTATTTTTTACATATAAATGCTAACCTGGATACAGGTGGATACTGCCTCACACACCCACGTCTAGCATAATACGTAAACCAGATATCAAAGTTTGAATTTAATAAGTTTGGACTTAAACACAAGGAATATCAGTTCCATTTTTTAAGTTCATTATGTTCCCTGCTGGTGCATATACCATCTCTGTGAAATTCATAATTATTATTTGTGATGTCAAGTGTTTGGTTTATGGTTTTCATTTTCCTTTCTTTTCACATAGAAGGCTCCTTCCTCTCTTTCCTTCACCACACCCTGATCTTCTTTTCAAAGTTAGATTCTTTTAAATGTCCTTTGGAGAAAGGGGGAAGGAAGGGGGAAATGGAATTCAACATACCTTTTGCATGAAAATCTTCATGCATTCCAAATTCCAAGGGAATGTGAACGGTTTGGAAAGCTAGCTGAGCCTTGGGGTTGAGTGGAACCCGTGGCCAAGGTTGGATGGAGTCTTCAGCAAAAACGAGCTGGAGGTCACCGCGCGCACTACCCTTCCCTCGCGCTCTTGTTCATACACTTGCTGTGTGGAGCCGGAGCCCATTTAAGTGTGACCATTCTATTTTCCAGGTGTTCTTGGGTGCCTTGTCTTTTGTTTACTTTGCCAAAGCACTGGCAGAAGGCTATCTGAAGAGCACCATCACGCAGATAGAGAGAAGGTTCGAGATCCCTTCCTCGCTGGTGGGAGCCATCGATGGGAGTTTTGAAATCGGTAGGTATTGAAGATGCATGACTTTTCCCGAGGTCTTCTCAGGCCTGGCTAGATGACACCCTTTCTCTGTTCTGTTGTCTGCTGGGATATGACTTGTCAAATCTTGTTTGGACAGAATTTGCTATGGCCTTATGCTACAGCAAAGGCAATCTTCTCTTTCAACTCAAGGAAGAGGCAGAGAGGAGTAGATAAAAAAAAAAACTATGCATCCAAGTGATACTCTAGATTATTGTTAAAAAAACATTTTAGAGCTGAGGACACTCAGAAATAATCTGGTCCAAACTTTTTCTTGGAGAGAGTCTGTAAACATGGAATAGGGCTCTGATTCCAAATTCATGTTGATTCCCCTAGACCATTCGAAGAATACAAACTATTGATTGGTTGTATGCTTTCAAATGGCTTAAAGTTCTATTACTTCCATGGAAAACCTTTAACTCAAACATCACAGGTTGATTCTAGTTATTTGCAAGCCACTGACTTTCAGATAAATACATTTCCTGACCATAATCCCAGTTTACTTTTCTTGCCTCTTTGCACATTTCTTTCTTTCCAGATTCTGGGCACATGACCATCCTCAATCCCTAGCTCTCAATTTTTCCACGTTGAGGAGCAATGCCCTGTATTCTTTGACATCTCTTGCATCATCCTGTAATGCTCCCACACAGGAAACTCAAGTTCTCCCCCAAGTGAAGTATTTTTTCATAACAAAGACTTTTTTTTCCAAAATTGAAAGTCACCAAGTAAATACAAGTTTTCCCATATCATGACTTCCTAATATTTCCAGATGTTAATTCTTTATTTCAGGTAATTTTTTATGTACCTTCTTTCATATTCTTGAAAGTTCTGCTTTTGTCTGTATAGCATTTCATTATGTGTGTGTATGCACACACACACACACACACACACACACACATACACACACATATATATATACTATTTTTTATTCATTCATCTATTGAGGGATATTTATTTAGGTTGCTTCATATCCAGGCTATTATGGGTCAATCGAAAATAAAATAAATTAACAGAATTTTTAAAAGTTTTGCTCTTTATGGTTTAGTATTTAATCAATTTGAAATAGATTTTTATGTAGTGTGATGTAGGAATCTCTTGATGTTATTATAACTCATTTCTAAGCAGCATTAACTAAATGTATACTTTGCCCAATTATTTGTAATGTCATTTAAAATTATATATTAACCTATCACTTCATTATAAATCTGTTTCTTAAGTATTTTTTAATCCCTCACTCAATATAAGACAGTCTTAATAATTATAGTTTTATAATTAGATATACTATCAGGTAGGAAAATCTCCAACTAACTTTGCCTTTCATTTTTTTTTTTTACAAACTTGGATAATTTTCCTGAAACATCCTATTTGGGTTTGATTGAAAGTATGTAAGAATATGGATCAGATCAGATAGCTGACATTGGGTGATAATGAATCTTCCCACACATGAATGTGGATTAACTCTCTCTTTAGTCAGTCTTTTTTATATAACTTTCAGTTTTTTTATAATTTTCCCCATACGTGTATTACTAATCTTTTGTTAGATTTATTTTTATATATTTAAAGTTTTTGTTGCTGTTGTGAAAAGGGTTTTGGGTACATTTTTATTTGATAATCCTAGAATATGGGAGAAATATTGATTTCAAAATGTTAACTATATGCAGCAACTTTATCGATCTTCTGCTCATTTTAACTGATTATCTATAGAAACTCTAGTGTTTTTCATATATATATATTTAACGTGCTTTTATTGGTGCATTGGAGTTTTTTTGAATAGATAATCACAGTGTCCAACACAGAAGACCATTTTATCTATCTTTCTTTGTAATTCCTACATCTGTTATTTATTTGTTCTTGCCTTATTACATTGGCCCAGTACTATGTTGAATAAAAGCAATGACAGTGGACATCCTTCTCTTGTATCTGACTTAAAGCAAATGCTCTTAAAATTTCACTATTTAGCAATTTACTTACTGCATGGTCTTTTAGATACACTTTAAAAGTCGGTTTGCTCATATTTTTTTTTCTTGTCATGAGCGGGTTATTAATTGCATTGACTTGAGTGCTTGTACTACACTTTTTGTGATAGACATGAAATTATTCCACCATCAGTCATATAATGATTTAATTACTAATTTTTTTTTCTTATTGGGCCATAGTCTTTGACTCCTGGGATGAACTGTACTTGGTCAGGATATTGTAATTTTTATAAATTATTTAGTTTGCTAATACTTTTTGCTCATGATTTTTACATTTATCTTTGTAATTAAGTCTTGGACTGTCCTTTCCAAAATTTGTTTCCAAGAGTGTTATGACTTGAGTAGCTTTCATTCTTAGCTCCAATTTGAAGTCTTGAATGTGTGTGCAGAGACAGAGAGAAAGAGGAGGAATCTCTTTCTTTAAAGCTTGGAAAGACGTATTTGTCAAACTCTCTGGGCCTGTTTTACTCAGAGGTTAGTGATGGCAGGTGTGGAAGAATTTTGATGTTCAATTCAGCTTTTTGTTTTGTTTTGTTTGTACTGGGGATTGAACCCAGGGGCATTCTACCTTGGAGCTACACCCCCAGCCCTATTTTACTTTTAATTTTGAAACAGGGTCTCATTAAGTTGATGAGGCTCTAAGTTGCTGAGGCTGGCCTCGAACCTGTGATTCTCCTGTCTCAGCCTCCCAAGTCCTGGGATCTCAGGCGTGCGCCATCATGCCCAGCTTCAATTCACTTTTTTAAAGATTGTCACCATTTATTTTCCAAGCATATCTGAGAACTCAGAAAGGATGCAAAGTAAAGGAAGCAGAACCTTCTACAGGAATCACTGGTGCTGGAATGGTTCCGTCTTCTACTTGGCATAGCTGAGAATGTCTCACAAAGGGTCTGCAAATCTGAGCCCTTTGGTGTGAAGTGTTGGTGGAGGGTGGGTGGGGCAGAGGGGATCGCCTATAAACTGAAAACCACATTCATTGATTTTTTTTTTTTTTTTGCGGTACCGGGGATTGAACCCAGGGGCGTTCTACCTCTGCGCTACGCCCCCGGCCCTATTTTTTATACTTTATTTTGAAACTGGGTCTCACGAAGTTGCGGAGGGCCTCACTAAGTAGAGAGAGAGAGAGACAGGGAGAGAGAGAGAGAGAGAGAGAGAGAGAGCTGAGGCTGAGGCTGGCCACGAACCCGGATCCTCCGGTCTCCGCCTCCCAAAGTATTGGGTTTACAAGTGTGCGCCACCACGCCTGGCTGATTTTGGTTTATTGACTGTGGTACATTCACAAACATATAGGCAGACTTACCAGTCTGATATGCTGCAAAACATCTCCTGCTAAATACTTAAATGTCCAGTGGGAAATCTCATGCTTCATGTTTAAAGAAATAAGACACACTTTATGAAGAGCTTCATTCTTCCTGGAACTGGAAAGCACGGGACATTGTCCAAGCTTGCTTTTCTCACTCTCGTTATTATTATTTTTATTGTCCTCAAGGCTATAAAATTGACTGCTCTTTTTTCCAGTTGACTCACGCTGCCACTGGGACTCCACAGTAGTAGATTAAATGATTGCGTCCAGATGGCAGGAGACGCACATTTGCTGGAAAATTGGAAACTTCAAGAACTTCAAAGCAAGCCCCCCCCCACCATCCGTCATCGTAATCAATCCTGGGGAAGTGCTAAGTTCTTAGTCTATCTAGCATGGCAGTTCTTAAAAACCAAACATCCCACATGAAAATAGCCAAAACTTTAAAGTCCTTTAAAATGCAAGACCCTAAACAATGTTTACCAAAGCTTGTTTCTGGACCATCCCCATCAACACACTTGAGCTCCTTTTAAAAATGTAGATTTCTTGGCTTACGCCCATTCCAGGGAATGGGAAATGGGACCTGCCAAGAATCTACACTGTTAGCAGTTTTCATTTCCCTTACCACCCCTTCCTGTGAGCTTTATGTAGGACACAGCATGCGAAATCTTCCCTCAAGTTGGTTTAATCAGTTATCACCATAATAAACCCAAAAGTAATTTATTACATGCTTCACTAGAGACATTTTAGAAAGATGTAATTCTTATCTTAAAAAAATATTGTCAGGCATTTTGGTGCTTGCCTGTAATCCCAGTACTTGGGAGGCTGAGACAGGAGGATCACACATTAGAGACCAGCCTCAACCTAGTGAGATCCTGTTTCAAAACAAAACAACAACAAAAAAAAAATATAAAGGTCTGGGGGGTGTATCTCAGAGGTAGAATGCCCCTTGAGTTCAATCCCTAGCACAGCAAAAACACACACACACACACACACACGCACACACACACATATTCTTGCCACATACAGTGACACAGGCCTGTAATTGCAGTATTTGTGGTGCTGAGACACGAAAATTGCAGGTTCAAGGCTAGGCTCAGCAACTGAGCAAGACCCTTTCAAAATAAAAAAATAGAATAGGTCTGGAGGTGTAGCTCTGGGGTAGAATGTCCCTGGGTTTAATCCCCAGTACAAAAAATATTCTTTAAAATATTTTTTAAAAGATGGCCATATTATAGAGATTTTATATTTCCTAAAATTGGGGTTATAGATATACATTGAGATTATATAACTGATGTATACCTGAAATTGTTTATGTGGAGTTATAGCTTTAACAAGTATATGGACAAATCATAAAGTATCACTTATATAAATATTGAGTTTCATATTTGTGTGTATGTGTGGTACTAGGGATTGAACCCAGGGGCTTTCTACCTCAGAGCTATTCCCCAGCCCTATTTTTTTTAAAACAGGTTCTCACTAAGTTGCAGACGGCCTTGCTAAGTTTCCAAGGCTGGCTGCAAACCAGTGATCCTCCTGTCTCAGCCTCCCAAGTACTGGAATTACAGACGTATGCCACCACGCCCAGCTATGAGTTTTATAATTTGATTTAAAGTGAGGTACAGTTGAATATGTTTTACTTCTTCTATAGGAGATATCAGCTAAAGAGAGAATATGTAATGTATACTTTAGGAACAATTAGGGAACTCATAGAAGTTTTCGTAGAAAACTTGAATAAAGGGAGAGTAATGAAGTTTACTGAAATCATTAAGGAACATCTAAGGGATTGACTAAAAGAAGCTGTCTATAATTTAATTTACTTATAAAATAAAGGGGAAATAATTAATTTGGGTGAAACACGATAGAAGGCATGATCACTAAAATATGTAGACAGGTGAGGTGACTCAAGTAGTGAAGACACTTTCGGGGTCATCTCACATTATAAAGGAAGGGAAGATAACGATGGGAAGGTGGTGCAGTCAACCACTTTCAGGGGTCATCTCACATTAAAGGAAGGAAGGGTAACGATGGGCAGATGGTCCCGTCAATCACTTATAGGGGTCATCCCACATTAAAGGAAGGAAAGATAATCATGGGAAAATGGTCCAGTCAATCACTTATAGGGGCTATCTCACATTAAAGGAAGGAAAGGTAACAATGGGCAGATGGTCCAGTGAATCACTTACAGGGGTCATCTCACATTAAAGGAAGGAAAGGTAAAGATGGGAAGATGGTTTAGTCAAAACAAAACGCTGCTGATCCTGCTGTGCATGTTCATTTGTTTAGTTACACTGTTGGCTGTTTCCTAAGTTCTCTGACTTATGAATGCTTTATTTTTCTCCCCAAAGGGAATCTCTTGGTGATAACGTTTGTCAGCTACTTCGGAGCCAAACTTCACAGGCCCAGGATCATTGGTGCGGGGTGCCTGATCATGGGGGTTGGAACCTTGCTCATCGCGATGCCTCAGTTTTTCATGGAGCAGTAAGTCCGAAGCCCTCGCCTCCCCGGCCTTTCCAACACATACACAGCTCCCTTTCATAGTTACAATTAGTTATTTCAATGAGAGCTCCAGCCACGATCATTCTATGTCTCATTCTTATGTTGTCCTCTTTGGACAAAACTTCAGAACAACTTTATAATGTTTACTAGTAACAATAATCTATACAGATTGTTGACCTACTACTGTGTATTGGTGTCAACAAGATTAGAGAGACATTTTTACCACTATATGTTGAGGTGGATGCCTTCATTTAGCTGTGGAGGCAAAATATATAAGGAAAAGGAAATTAACAGATGTGATAAATGTCAAGAGGGTGTCAAACAGGTCATGAATGAATGCTATAGGTAATAAGTGCTGGATCATGCGACTGCACATTTATAAGCCTCAGTTTCTGCGTCTTAAGACTAATAAGTAGCTCATAAGTGGCTGCAAATCTTAGATGAGATAACACCGGTAAAATCCGTATGAAGATTCCAGACATAAGAAGTAGCAGTCATATTATTGTGGTATGCTGTTAGTAAGCCTCCTGAGCTAATTGACTTAAATCAGTAATCAGCGCTGGCCGAGCTACACCTCCAGGCCTAATTTTTTTCTTAATTTTGAAACAGGGTCTCACTAGGTTGATGAAAAAGTCTCACTACATTGCTGAGGCTGTCCTTGAACTTGCGACCTTCCCGTCTCAGCCTCCCAAATACTAGGATTAAAGGCATGCACCCCCCTGCCGGACTTATTTTAACTTTTAAAATTTAAAATATAATCACATCTTTGTCTTTTCATAAAATGGAAGCACAGATCCCATCTATAGCTCTCATTCATTTTAATTAATGAATATATACCTTATAAGTATACAGTTTATAATATATTATATATTTTAATTTCATATAATTTAATTTCATATATAATTTATGAATATATAATATATGATTTATAATCTTATATATAATTAATATATTAATTGTACTTATTGATAACTAGTAAAATATAATTATAATTATGTGTTTTATATAGATTATAATTTATGCATAATTATATTATTAATGTAATATTAGTCATTTTATGCAAATGTCAAAAACTGTGAGTCTCTTCCTTTGAACAGTCACATACAAGCATAGCTGCAGAAATGTTCCTGGTTTTTCAGTGGGGTTCAGTGGCCCACCAAGAAGTAGGTTACACAAAACAGGTATAAGGTAATCCACTACCAATCTATTTTAATAACTCAATACATCCTTTCCTTTCCATGCGGAATAAGCAGTTTTGTGCCATTCATTTATCCGCTACATCACAATGACTGCTAGCCTTCAGTTACCCAGAGCCCGTGCAAAACGAGGGTCAGCACTGTATCGCGAGGTCTTTCCACGATGTCCCTTCTCCCTGATAGACACCCGGGCACCGCAGAACTTGGCTTGCAAGGCAGAGCTGGAGTGGGGCTGTAGACGGTGTGACCACAGTCCCACCCTGGCTCTTCAACTCAGGAGTCATCACAAACTTAGAGGACAGGGTGGAATTAGAAGTCACTCGGAGCCAGATGAAGCAGCTGCAGAGAAAAAGCAGAAGGCTAAAACTTTCTGGATAGAAGGTTCCGAAGGCCCACATATCACCATCATCTACTCTATAGCATCGCCCTCGCAGTTCTCCCACTGCCTTTGTAACTCTAAAGACAGTCTGCTAATGCCAAGGAGTTATTAAGTGATTGCTTTTCCCCTGACTCAGAGATAGCCATGATCTTACCAAGTGCTGGGTCAATTTTCACCAATTTTTTGTTTGTTTGTTTGTTTTGTGATACCAGGGATTGAGCCCAGGGGCATTCTACCTCCGAGCTACACCCCCAGCCCTATTTTTTATTCTTTTTTTGAAACAGGGGCTCCCTAAGTTGCAGAGGGCCTCACCAAGTAGCTGAGGCTGGCAGCGAACCTGTGATCTGCCTGTGTCAGCCTCCCAACTACTGGGATTATAAGTATGCACCACCACACCTGGCTGGTTTATAATCATTATTTTAAATTGGTGGCCCTCCATTAGTAATTGTTTTATTTCCTCTCCCCGGGTGGTTGGCCGGGCCAGGTGTGGCAGGAATCCTGTGACGCAGATCTCCTCGCTATCTCTGAAACAGACTGTTTAGTGCTAACTTCCTGTTGGTGATTCCAATTCAGAGAGTTACCAGCTCAACCAGACACCCAAACGAGTAGTGGAGGATATCCATAATGTTTTTAGCATGATGTTAATGAGTCTGTCACCAAAAAATCCATTCCTTTTGTAACAGGTACAGATACGAGAAATACTCTCCTTTCTCCAACTCAACTCTTGGCATCTCTCCATGTCCCCTACAGTCGATCAGTCAGCTGCCGATGTCAGTCATGGAAAAACCACAGACTAAAATAAGTGATGGTAAGAGTTCTTGTTTTTTGCTTTTTTTTTATGTTTTTATTGGTGCATTGTAGTCTCACATCACAGTGAGTATCAGTTTGGTGTTAACATACATGCACACAGCTCTTGGTGTCCCTCCCCCCTTCCTCCCTCCTGCCTCCCCCCCACATGTAGCACTGAGAATGATGTTGGTATAATCTCACATATACACATTGT
>PVJS01060465.1:0-11243 GCA_004027185.1 Glis glis | reverse complement strand
ATGGCCATTTTGATAATATTTATTCTGCCTATCCAAGAGCAGGGGAGATCTTTCCATCTTCTAAGATCTTCAATTTCTTTCTTCAGTGTTCTATAGTTTTCATTGTAGAGGTCTTTTACCTCTTTGGTTAAGTTTATTCCTAGGTATTTGATTGGTTTTGAAGTTATTGTGAATGGAATTGTTTTCTGGATTTCTTTCTCAGTGGATTCATGGTTGGCGTATATGAAAGCTACAGATTTTTTTAGGTTGATCTTTTATCCTGCTACATTGCTGAATTTGTTAATCAGCTCTATTATATTCAGCCTTTCCTACATGCAGCAGTTGGGAGCACCTCAGCCTCTTACTGTGCCTTTCATATAGTTTCTCTTGGACCAAGGAAATTGGGTGGACCCTCCTGGAATAGCATATTCCTGGGATGATCCCCAGGTCTCTTGGGCTAGACTCTGAGCTGTGAGATCTCCAGTGGTGGCACAGTCATCTTTTATGTTATTTCCCAGCCCAAATTAGAACAAAGTTCTGGGCTTATTGTCTTCTTTAGAGATTTAGCCATTGCCTTGTATTTGAATTAATGCCCTGAGCTGACCAGCATTCTGGTTATCTCCCTGCCCTGGAGAAGTAATTAAATGGGATTTTTTTTTTAAAGGGAAAAGGCATCAGTAATATTTGTTTAGGTCAGTACTTTCCAGTACTAAGTTTGGGTTTACGGTTGCAAATTCTTCAAAGTCAAGATTTTTATTAACTTAATCCAATTCATTGAACATTTACTGAGGGTTTATCATGGGACGAAAGCTTTGCCCAGAGCTATGTATGACAGGCAAGGCACAATCCATGACTAGAAGAACTAACATTGTTGGAGATGGGAAGGAGAAGTAGAAAGATCATTAAAGTGTGATAAGTGCTATAATAGAGATGTATTAGTATGAATAATCAGATAAAGGAAATAAAATGGAAATTAATGTAGATTAATGACTTAAATGTAAAAACCTAATAAACGTTTTATTTAGCAAAAAATAAATTAAAATCTTTTGAATTGTGAAGATTTGATTGCTTATTAAGCTCAGAAACATTAGCAGAATCAAATGTATTAACAAACAGATATTGAATCATAAAATATTTCAGTATATTGTCTTTAAAATGAAACTTCTAGGAAAATTATGTATATGATTTAAAAATTATGCATACCTTTTTGTGAATATAGCTCTACATTTTCATACATCTTTTGATGTTTAAGCAGGATAAATCTTTTTTGTTAGATCTTTAGATTTTACATTCCCATGCTATAGTTTTTTCTTAGTTCTGAAATAGCTGTATTAATTATCCAATATGA
The DNA here is from genome assembly GCA_004027185.1 of Glis glis. Lineage (NCBI taxonomy): Eukaryota > Metazoa > Chordata > Mammalia > Rodentia > Gliridae > Glis > Glis glis. The sequence goes on along the minus strand of PVJS01060465.1, from coordinate 9,916 downwards.
TACTATGTCAGATGTCATTATGTCTCTGATTGCAGGCAGTAACTCTCAGTGAGAGGAGGTTTGTTGTAAGGATTCAGATAGGCAATCTCAGGAAATGTGTCTTTGCTAGGACTGTACTCTCCTGGCCTCTCTGCTTTTCCTTGGTTGAATGCTGTAGTCTGTGCCGATTGACTTCCTTACCAGCTGTTCACTGCAGTTTTTTCTCCTTCCTTATTTTGGGTTGCATGTATTGTTGCCATGTCTCTGACTCATCCTCACAGCACATTTTTACTACTATTTCATATTTAACTAAATCAGTTTTTCCTTTTCCTAGTACCAATTCTTTGGGAGAATAGTGAATTTCCATCAGTTCAAATTTTTGGTCAGGCACAGGGTCACTGACTCATCTGTGGATAGGTTGCCATTGGCCAGGTATCTTTGTTAACCTGGTAACAAAGGTAGAGGACTAGGCCACCTGGGCTTCAGGGGCCTAGGTAGAGGACTAGGTCACCTAGGCTGCAGGGGTTACAGGCAGGCAGAGTGCTATGAGTGGGGAATGGACAGGCAGTGGCAGCTCCTCTTCTATAATCCATCAGTTACCAAGAGGGTCTTTAAATGAAGAACACCATGTTTTAAATTTTTCTCTACCCTCTGAGTGTTGGGCAGCTTAATTCTGAAATACCGAAAAGAAATAAAAATGCCTTATAAAGCACCCAAATCTATAAACTCTAATGCATTTCTAATCAGAATTTTAATATTTCTCAGTATCCCCAAATAGTAATTTCTTCTTTTCCTTACTTTCTGCCTATAATAGAGTGCTGTAAATATATTTAGAAATTATTGTAGCATGAAATATAACTTTAAAGACTGTCACTGTAAATTGCATTCAGTAAGTTTTTTTTGTAATGAGTTGCTGCAGAAGCATAAAGGAATATATTAATTTTATGGGGTGATGAGTTCCTGTTGCATGGAACAAAAGGCAAAGTTCATGTGTACATATTATAAATGGCTATTGTAAATAGATAGTTCTTCTTGGATTTTATTGATTGCATTTTTTATAGCTGATGACAAAGCTACCAAAACTAGTTAATGAGTGACAGGATAGTAGAAATTCGATTTTTACAAAAAGCTTAATTTACCACCTCTACTTCTGTATATTGCTAGCCAACTCTGAGCCTAGATGGAATCCCCAGTATACTTATGATTCACTTGATTCATTACTGAAGAGGGAAAATAATTTTGGCTTGAATTAGAAGGAAAAGGAGTAAAGTAATAGTTATAGCTAATAAAAAGCTACTTTCTCAAATATTGCTTTCTAGCCACAAAGCTATACTGTGTTCAGTTTGTACTTTGAGTAGCTCTCTCTTCACATGCTTTCTTTTCTGCTATCTGTGAGAGGAAATGAGGAATTGATTCAAGAGTTGGCCACTCTGTGCATTTATAGCACAGGGCGACTGTTGAGGAGATCCACTGCCAAGAGGCAACATGTTGAGGGAGAAAGGGTTGGGAAGCTGGCAATCTTGGTGGAAAGTCTGGGTCTAGTCATGACTTTGGTGGTTGCCTCTGGCAAGGAGCCTAACCTGCTTCATTATTTTGTCTGCAACATCATAAGGATAATTAATAAAAAAGCTGTGTTATGTGATGCTTCTGCCGTGCCCCACGCTATGCTAATCAGTTTGTATTTATTGTCTCATGTACTCCTTGCAAAAGTCTGGTGAAGTAGGTGTTATCTGCATTGTGCAGAGGAAGGTAAGGGCCAAGGATGATATGGTGCTGGTAAGTTACAGAAACATGACCCTATGTTCCTAACCTTTGCATTCTACTTCCTCTACCTGTGACTGGTTAGAGTTTCAGAAGGAAGAACAGAAAATCTGAATTAGCACTTAGTGTGTGGTAGGTGCTGTGACTGAAATATTGAAAGCTGCTGTGGGAGTTCAGACTGGAGGAAGATCAGAGGAGAGCCTTAGGAAAATCAGATGCTGGTGTGAATTTTGAAGTATGAGAAGGAGTTGAAGAGTAGAGAAAGGACGTTCTGGTGGGCAAGGAAGAACGTTCTGTCAAGGCATGTAAGTAGGAGCTATCATGGTATGTGCTGCTGTTACTAGCTGCAAGGAAAGCGTGTTGTGTGGTGATGGGAAATGATAGCCTAGAAGTGGGCAGGAGTCAGGTCATAGGTTAAGTTGTTTTAAAGGAAGAGCATGTGTGCACATTTCATCCCAAGTTTTTAAGCACTATGAGGAGACTGTATGACTGGTTCACTCTTTGTTCTGCTATGATTTCCATGGACACAGACCTACCTCATTTTTGTTTGCCTAGACTACTGTACTAGCTATACCTTCTTTATTTCTTCCAATATACAGGTGCTTTTTGACTTATGGTATGGTTAAATTCTTATAAACCTATTGTAGCTAGGAAATATAAGTAAAAAATTAATTTAGTACATCTGACCTACCAACCATCACAGCTTAGCCACATGCTACAGAGCAGAGGACTGGTTGTCTCCCATCGCTATCACATGGCTGACTGGAAACTGTGGCTTACTGCCACTGCTCAGTGTCATAAGAGGACCATGCCCCATCACTAGCCAGGGAAACGAGTCAAAGTCAAAATCCAAAGTACAGTTTTCACTGCATGTTTCACATTGTCATCAAGTCTGAATATTGTTAAGTGGCACCATCTTAAAGTGGACACTGTACTTTACCTTATGAAGCGGAGCTTTGATCAAGCCCCTCCCCTGCACACAAACTTGCAAAGGCTTTCCTAAGATCTACTGATTAAATTTCAGGTTCTTTAATATGGAAGCTGTTAAGGCTCCAATCCACTTTTCCAACTGTGTTTCCTATATTTCACTTCATCACACGTCTACTTTTTATCTAATCTGCTTTTTCTGCTCCCACCCAGTGCCTTAATTTATGTAGTTCTCTCATGAAAATCCCCTTTCACCTTTGCACATCTCTGAATCTGCAGTCTATCTTGTCCATCCAGGTGGAGAGCTAAAATGTATGCTTCTTAACCCACTGCTGAGGCCTCTGGTCCCCTTCAGAGATCATCGGCAGCTCTCTTTGAAGCTCTGAGGAGTTTTCTAACCTTTATGTTCTACTGTCCATGTCTCATCTAGTTTTTTGAGTCTCCATCTTGTCAAGTTCCTAGTAATCTGTTGCTGGCTTTTGCTTTGTTATTTCCTCAAAACTCCACCTCTTACATCATTAGTATTTGTACCAAGAGGCCCCAGGATGAGTGACACCCAACCCCTTTATCCTGACCAGAGCCCTGCCTACTGTACCAAAATCCAAGCTCAGCATCCCTTTGGTCTCCAGTTTGGATGGATGATGGACCTGAATTCTAAGAGTGTCTTGATTTATTTTGCCATTTATTCCTTTGACACATGTTAACTAATTATCTACTTTATGCCAGGCACTGGAGACACAGTGGCAAGTCAAACATGTCACCTGTTTTCATTAACTTACTCTCTAGACAAGGAGAACAATTTATGACCACTTAAATAAATGTAAGAGTGCGGGGAATGAGAATGCATGATGCAGTGCCTGCTTGCCACTGGGAGATGGGACTTGGCTAATGAAGTCAAGAATTGCTTGTCAGGTCAGCTTGGGACACGACTAAGAAGGTCAGGCTCCGACTTGTCACCATTCCCATGACCATGCACTCACTCATGCTTGTCACTGTCCCTAGACTGTGCACTATCCCCAGCCGTGGCTCCTCCACAGACAATGGCAGGTCTTGCTGAAGTTTTCAGAGAAGGACTTACCCTTCCACCTTGGGTTCTTCATCTTTCCCCAGCGCTCTCGCTTACTTGTTAGAGCATTAATGATGCTTTGGTGATCTGGCATGTAACATTGTACTTTTAATAACCACTACTTGTGTAATTTGCCCCCAGATCAAGATCAGGCTTGGGCGACCCAAGGGATGTTTGTATCTCTTTTTTTTTTCCCCTAGAAAGCCTATGGAACACAATTAAAATAGGTTTAAATGCTTCTGAATTATATTATAGTTTTATAATATAAATTAAATACAATGTGAGTGGGTGTGGGAATTGGGTAGAAGTATGTTGTGTGGTCCTTTGTTTATATGTTAGCAGTATTTTGTTAGAATAGGGTGTAATTAAATTTTTAATAAACTGATTATTAATTGACTAGCATTTTCAAGTGGTTAGTATGAGGTCGTTACTGTGCTAAAAGATACCATATGTATTATTTTATTTAATTTTTTTTTGGAAAAACTTTCAACATGTCTTCCATGGGATCATGTATGAAAACTTTCTTGGTCTTTTCAAAGTTTAGTCTATATCTTCTTGTCTAGACTAATTTTACCACTATCTTTGAATCTTTGTTACAACTAGAAATATTTTTGGCTATCTTGTATGCTGTATTTGCACATTCCCCCCCTCCACTCTGAATGCATTCTTTCTCTTCACATCAAGATCCTAAACTTGTACTTATTACTGCTTCTAAGATGTTTCAGTCAATCTGCATTTAATGTAATCTTTGACATTTTCCTTTTCTTTTATTTCTTTCCATTTTGTGGTGCTGAGGATTGGGTCTAGGCCCTTGTGCATGTTAGGCAAGCACTCTACCACTGAACTGCTCCCGCAGCACATCTTCTTTAAATAAAGTGGTTCTCGGTGAATGTTTGTTGAATTTAATATCGGGGCTTTGGGTGGCTTTGCTAATTGATTACATTTAAGGAGATGTTTTGTTATAGTAAAGCCATTAACATGGCCTGAGATGATTTGCTATCCTTCATCCTTGCCATCTTTTATAATTAACCAGTTGTCTAAACCCTCATCTGCCCCGAAACATACAATCACTAAAATTTGAGAAATCTGAGAAATTTCCATGATTTAGGAATACTTAAATTTATATTTAAATAAAGTTCCAAAAGGTCTAGTTTACTGCTATTTGCTCCAGTAGATGCTCAATTTTTTAAATGAACAGACCTATATCATGGGTACTATATCATGTAATTAGCAGTTTATTAGCAAAAATAAGATATCTGAGGGTCACACCAACTAGCAACAGGCAGAACTGACACCATAACCTGTATGTCTTTGACTCCTGACTCATGTTCCCAATCCTGTTAACAGTTACAAAAGGTATATCTTTAAATGGAGTCTCATCTCACATGTAATTTCACTATTGCTCTTTGGCACGCCTTTGTAGGAATACCTAGACTCCCCCATATTGTGACTAGTTATTGTGAAAAAATATTAATGTTACTGTTAATGTGTGTCATATCTGGTAAGAAAGTGTTTGTCAACTTGTCTCAAGTCCCAGATCATTTTATAGAAAATGATTTGGCTAAATTTATTTGGTAACAGACTTCCGAAATATATTTATAAATTCAGTTGCCAAAAGCTTTTGTATAGCTTTCCTTTGTGTACCTATTTCTAAAAATATTTTTTAAAAAAACATCCAAATGGTCAGCCATTGCTTTAAGTTTCTTTTCAGCTTTTAAAGTTTCTTACTAAGAACAACCTTGCCAGGTTTCACTTAATCGTATTTTTTATGGTTCAGTCATTAACCTGCTGAAAAAAGTAGCCTAAGTGGAAACATTGACATAAGCCTCATTAAGCTGGCTCCAACGTATTGCTATCATAAAGTATCTATCTTCTATATGTGTATGTTTTCATAGGACACTATTGAAAAGGTAATGGAAAATTAATGTTGCAATGGAGAATTTGATTCTGTGTATAAATTTTAAATACTCCAACACAGTGTATATTTACAACATCAAGGGGTTTATTTGGAATTAAGGTTTATTATGAACTTTATGATATTTAAAACATATTTTACAACTGGCCATATATTATTTCTGATCCCCATTTTTGAGTTTTTCTCAATTCTTTGATAAAATATTTGTTATGTGTCTCTTTTTGGGCTGGTAACAGAAAATTTATAGCTATTTTCATGCTTCTGAATTCCTGACACTTATCAAAATGTATAACCACAATGCACCAATAAATGAATATATTTAAAAAAAAAAAAGAAAAAGAAAGCTGGGCGTGGTGGTGCATGCTTGTAATCCCAGTACTTGGGAGGCTGAGACAGGAGGGTCACAGGTTTGTGGCCAGCCTCAGCTACTTAGTGAGGCCCTCTGCAACTTAGTGAGACCCTGTTTCAAAATAAAGAATACAAAATAGGACTGGGGGTGTAGCTTGGAGGTAGAATACCCCTGGGTTCAGTCCCTAGTACTGCAGGAAAAAAAAGAAAAAGCAACAAGTTTTAGGATTTTGAAGTGGTCATTCTATCACACTTTCTCTCATATATTGTTTTTTGACATTTAAGTTTTAAAGTGTGTCATGGTGGAATAGTATGAAATATAGAAACAATCCAGTCTGAGTTAATCATTCGAAAGATTTATTATTATCATTATCTCCATCATTTGGCTTTACTGGTTTGGGCCGAAACTTGCCTATCTGGTTTTCATAAAGAAAGGAAGCCAGGTGTGGGGAACTGAAGCAATTGAGATGGTGAGAGGAGAACTGGGTTACACATAACCCTGGGAGGTGATTTCTTTTCATACATACTTGATACGTAGAAGTGGAAAAATTCATAACTTATTTGAAACTATAAGCATCGCCTCATCCATTGGATCATCCTGGATATCAATTTATGAAACCTGAGAAGAAACAAGTACTTTTTTTGCTAGATCTCGAGCTTCTACTAAATTTTAGGTGGTCTGCAGGTCTGTGAGCATTGATCTTTTATAACTGTCTCACTTTGGACGAGTAACTTGCCTTCCATATCTTTTATTTTCCATACCTATAAAATGGACACAATAATAGTGCCTAGCTGATAGGGTTTCTGGGAGGCATAAAAGGGTTATTGCATAGTAAAGATTCAATACTATTAAGATGGTGAATAGATTTATTTTAATTTGTTGTAGAGCAGAATGGCAGAGCAGAGGTTTACAGGGTTGGATTCTCATCCTCGTTGCTTATTTAACAGTTGCCCAGGTAAGACAGCATATCCACTGAGGACTGATTTTCTTATGAGTAAAATGGGATAATTACACATGTTTTTTCAGGCTTTTTGGAGGAATGAGATTATATATATAAATTACCAAGCATAGTGTCGAACCCAATAGTAGTTGTTCAGTCAATGGGGGCTATTATAATTATTTACAAAAAAAGTCATTAGATTGAGTGCCCAAGTGCCCATGTCTTTACAAAATAGCATTATTTTATTCAACAACATAAAGAAAAAAGTTAGTGTTCTCAGAGACTCATGAAATTGAACATTACCTCTCAGCCAAAAGAAATATATTACAGTGTAAGTGGTTGTGAATGCTATGTTCTATTTATACATGATGAAGGTGTTGTGAACTCTAGAGCCGCATTTTAAATATGTGTGTGAGGGCTTTCTTGTTTCTTACCTTGTAAAATGTTTTCATTTTAAATGTCTCTAAGTATATGTAAACATGTATAAAATAGCTCTCATAATAAAATAAGAAAGATATTCTAGATCAAGCCATTTTCTTTCTTTTTCACTGTTTTATTACAATCCTCCTATCAGGATTTCATGTTTGATCTTAAAATCACAGAATTTTATAACTGGAAGGGACTAGTCTAACACTCTAAATTTATACATGAGGAAACTGTGACCTGACAAGTTTAAGTGATTTGCCCAAGGCCATATTGTAAGTTAGTGGCAGAATTCTGGTCCCTTGTTTTCAAGCCCAGGACATTTAGGGAAAAAAAGAGAAACTGGTCCAGGTAAAATTGAAGTTTTTTTTTTTTTTTTTAGCTTAGGATAGGTGGTATTGGGGGTCCTACAAAGTGACCATTGGCATATAGATGAAAGAAAATATTAGTGGAGGCTGGTGCTGGGGACCTAGTAGTAGAGGCTGGCCCTCTGAAATTACCTGGAGTGAGCCATCCACTTATGAAGGATACTGCCCTCTCAGGTATGTTTAGATGACAGTTACCGGGATGTCAGGTTGAACCAGAAGGGCGAGCAGTGGCAGGTAGGGTTCCCAGCAGTAGTGGGGTAGCAGATTCAGAGTCAGAAAAGCAATAGCACCTTCACTCCAGGAAAGCCCTGCTTGAGGATGCGGCCTACATTTCAGCGTGACGGTTTCCTGTAAATTTATAATAATACCTATATCTCATGTTTATGCTGATCATCAAACAAGGTAATTCATAAGATTAATTAAGTATCTTGTCTGGCATACATAGTATTATTTTCTTAATAAATAATAGCTGGCTATGTTATTCCAGGAGGAATTCCAGTCTCTTTGCAGTTAAGGATCTATAACAGGGAGATGAAAAAGGGCTGAGAAAACTTACTAGGGATCCAGAGTCCTTGCTTTATCACCTTCAATTTAAGATACCATTCTATTCTGAAAAGGTAACAAGGGTACTTAGTAGAGAAACTGATGCATAAACCTGTTCTGTGAACTGGCTAATAAGGTGTGCATTTGGTATTCTTAGGGATTGCAGCACAAAGACCATAACGATTTATGATATACCTTGGTAGTGATACCTTCACATATGGACATGGTATTATCTGAACTGTTTCCTTTATCATTTTTCTTTTGTGCCTTCCCCACCTCCTTTTATCTCAACATTCTCACCTGGCTTCTCTAATTGCTACTGAGGTTTTTGCTATCCATGCTGACATGTTTTTACAAGTAGTCTGTCTTTTCCATTTGGCTGATTTTGACATCTCTGATTTTTCGTTGATATTCTTCAGCTTTGCTACAATTTATCTGGTTGTTTTTTTATTTATCTGACTTTGGATTTATCAAGTTCACAGAATTTAAAAATTCTCAATGCCAATCTCAATATCTTGTATGGGGAAGGAGGGAGCGGGGAGGGAACCGGGGGAAAACTCACCAAGTGCTGCGTGCGTGTATGCCACTATCACTATGCACTACACTATAAAGTGAGACTATAATGCACCAATAAAAGTAATAAAAATAAAATAAAAATTCTGCATATTTGTCAGGTATCATCTTTTCTTATATATTTTATTTCCTTTTTCTCTCTGAAACTCCAATCGGATATTTTAATTTTATTCTCCATGTCTCCTAATCTCACTTTTATATTTTTGATTTCTTCTCTCTGGTGAATTCTGGTTAACTTTTTAAAAAGCTGTGTTTCAGGCAGTAACTCCCTTTCAGCTATCTAACATGCTTTGTAATCTGTCCATTGAGTTTTAAGTTTTAATTATATTTAAAACTTTTATCTGTTTTTTAAATATATCTTTTTATTGTAAAGTAATTTATCCTTTTCTCATATGTTTGGATTTATCTTTTGATTTTAAAACCATTTTATCCATATTTTATTTTATATTCCGTATTTCACAATACCATTATTTGGAGATCCCATGTTCTGATGCTTCTCTCCACTCTTTCTGTCTACTCCTGCCCATGGCAGCATATTTACTCGCATATTTTGTAGTTTTGGTTGTGAGCTCATAGAGCGCATAGAATAAATGTCCTTTATTCTAGGTAAAGGGTTTGTTTTTCCAAATAGGATTTACATTTGGTTCTTGCATGGCACCCCAAGGCAGTACAAATCAGGGATCATTTGTTGTTGTTAATTTGTTGGCCGTGGTCCCCGAATAAATGTGAACCTCTTTCAGGAGAGGCCATGACTAGGATTATTCAGGGCAGTAGTCCCCACTTCCCCTTTCTCATGAATGAATTTTTCTCACTTATACTTTCACTCATAAAATAGCCCTTTATGAGGGATTGAGACAAGAAAACAACAGTAATATATGCATACCCATGTTCATAGCAGCACAATTCACAGTGGCCAAATTATGGAACCAACCTAGATGTCCATCAGCAGATGAATGGATTGCAAAATTATGGGAAATACACACAATGGAATTCTACTCAGCAATAAAGAAGCACAAAATAACAGCATTCGCAAGAAAATGGAAAGATCTGGAGAACATTATGTTAAGTGAGA
>PVJS01060464.1:0-11243 GCA_004027185.1 Glis glis | reverse complement strand
CTGAGGCTGGCCGTGAACCCGGATCCTCCGGTCTCTGCCTCCCAAAGTACTGGGATTACAAGCGTGCGCCACCACGCCCGGCGTAACCCAGGGGAATTCTACAACCAAGCTATACCCTCAGCTCTTTTTATTTATTTATTTTTTTTGAAACAGTCTTGCTAGGTTGCCGATAGTCTTGCTAAGTTGCCGAGGCTAGTCTCGAACCTGTGATCTTCCTTTCTCAGCCTCCCAAGTACTGAGGTTACTCCATGTGTGAGGACTACACAAGGACTTGACTCTCAAGTGGTGTGGCTCATTTGGTACCTTTTTTTTGTGTGTGTGGTACTGGGGATTGAACCCAGTGTCATTCTACCTCCAAGCCATACCCCCAGCCCTATTTTTTTTTAATTTTTGAAACAGGGTCTCTCTAGGTTGCTGAGAGTCTTGCTAAATTGCTGAGGCTGGTCTTGAACCTGCGATCTTCCTGTCTCAGCCTCCCAAGTACTGGGAGTATAGGTGTGCGCCACCATGCCCGGCTCATTTGGCACCATTTTTGGAGACTGGCTCCTACACCCTGACCAATAGTTATATTTCATTATTAGCTAAATTTATACAATCCCAGGGAAGAGTCTCCCTGGCTCTGCTTTTGGCCAGAAGGTGAAGTGCTGTGGTAGACTTATCTGAATCACAGTGGTCAGGGCACTGGGATTCCCAGGACCTCGTGGAGTGGGATGCACAGTTACCCAGAGGAGCTGGGTGCTGAGTAAGGTCACTCTAATGACCTTCAGTCCTTTACACCTTGTCTGTTCTTAGCTTCCTCATCTGTGAAAAGGGAGTAATGTACATCTAACAAGGCTACAAATTGGTTAATACACAGACCAGCTTATTGTATTGCCCGACACAAGGTACACAATAAATGTTACCCAACAATGATAACCATAAACCTCAATAATATTTAATATATGTGTGTCCTTAAAATGTACTTGGGGTATTTGTTCATCATTCCTCATTTGTTTGAATATGCTTCTGCCTCCTTTTCTTGAATATTTAAATTCCCAAGCAGGGAGTAGGAAAGGAAGGGAATTATATTACAAGTCCAGCCATCTCCAGGCCCCTCCAGTAGTCTTGAGACTACCCTCCATTACTTAAAAGCAGTCAATCACCAAGAACCATTCAGTCATCAGGGGCTCCGTGCAGTGGAATGTACATTTTTTTCTAGCAGAGCTCTCTTCCAAGGAACTGTTTCATATTTCTAAAGAGGCTTCCTGGGGAGTGCTGTGAAGAGGCCATGATTGAAATCGGGTGATTACATTAGTCTGATTTTTTTCCCCTTTCTGAGCTTCTGTTTCAGAATGCGAGCTTTGCTTTTCCATGTGGAGAAGTGTCCATCAGCTGTTCCTGCCCAAGTTTCTTGAGTCTTCTCAGAGGGATGGAGATTTACTTTGGGGACTGATGGAGGAAATGGGACAGAGACTGCCTCCCACAGAGGTGCCCCTGACCTGGGCCCAGCGGGGCGGGGGCAGAGACGGAGCATCTGGGGCCAGGGAATGGATTTTTGTCTTCCCTTATTATAATCACATGTCACTTATCCACAGGGAAGTGTTCTGAGAAATGCATCATTAGGTGATGTTGTCATTGTGTGGGCATCATGGAGTGTGCACATACACAGCCTGGATGGTGTAGTCAGTCACTCGACATGGCCTCTTTTAAGAATAATAATAATAATAATGATAATAATAATGATAATTTTTGTGTGGTACTGGGGATTGAGCCCAGGGGCATTCTACCTCTGAGCTACACCCCAAGCCCTATTTTATTTTGAAACAGGGTCTTTCTAGGTTGATGAGACTCTCACTACTTTCTGAGGCTGTCCTCGAACCTGTGATTCTCCTGTCTCAGCTTCCCAAGTACTCGTATTATAAGTATAAGCCACCATGCCCAGCTAAAAATAATTATTTTAAAATATATTCTTTTTTTTTTGTGGTACCGGGGATTGAACCCAGGGACGTTCTACCTCCGCACTACACCCCTGGCCCTATTTTTTTTTTTTATACTTTATTTTGAAACCGGGTCTCATGAAGTTCCGGAGGGCCTCACTAGAGAGAGAGAGAGACAGGGAGAGAGAGACAGGGAGAGAGAGAGAGAGAGAGAGAGAGAGAGAGAGAGTTGCTGAGGGCCTTGCTAAATTGCTGAGGCTGACTTTGAACCTGTAATCCTCCTGTCTCAGTCTCCCAAGTAATGGGATTCCAGGCATGAGCCACCATGCCTGTTTCCTTTTTTTTTTTAAATAGTCATAGGCTTGATCTTAGCATCTTACCTGTTCACCTTAATAATCCAAAAGACTTTGGATGGAGATTTGGAATGTTTTTTTAAAAATTCTGAGCAAGTACCGTGGTGTTTTGCCTACGAAGCAGTTTGTCTAGTTGTGTGATTGAGAGGCCCAGTGGGCTCCAGTGACAGACCCAGAATCATGAAGTTGGATAATGCCGTAAGCAACTTTGGGGTCCAAGGCCTGACAGAAAATTAAGAGAGATTGGCCTTGTGTACAAGCAATGATGAACTCGGGTTCAACCCAGAAAGTTGCAAGCCAGCGTATTCGGTGAATTATAATTCAAAACTCAAATTCTTGATGTGAAAGAAACTTGGAAAGAGACTGGGAAGGAAGACTGGGCTTGGCACAGTGTTGTCAGGGAAAAAGGAAAGTTCTGTGCAGCCTTCAGTTTTGCTTCCATGGATCCACGTGGGTGCTCTAGGTTTACTTTTCACAATGGCCAGGATGAATTCATGTGGCTCCACTAAAGGAGTCCCCCTGGGCCGAGGGAGGGTGTTTTCAGGATGACAGTCAATACTGTGGAATTCATCATTTGTGTCTTTGATCCAGAATTCAACTCACCCTTGGAACAAAGAGAGTGGCTAATAATCATCAAAATGCCACTCGGTGACTGGCATATGAAATGGCCTTTCTCTTTATTGTTCTTCCCATTGGCAGCTGAATGTGACTCTAGGGTGTGGTATCCATGGAGAAGTGGTTCCAGGACTCCCTGTAGATACTAAAATCCTTTAATGCTCAAGTCCCTTTTATGAAATATTGTAATATTTTACATAACCTATGTTTATCCTCTCATATGCTTAAATTATCTTTAGATTATTTTTTTATGTGGTGCTGGGATTCAAATCCAGGCATGCTATACCACTAAGCTATATCCCCAACCCTTTTTTTTTGTGTGTGTGTGTGGTACTGGGAATTGAACTCAGGGGCATTCTACCTCCAAGCTACACCCCCAGCCCTATTTTAATTTTTACTTATTTTTAAATTTTTTTTTGGCAGTACTGGGGATTGAACCCAGGGGCATTCTACCTCCGGGCTACATCCCCAGCCCTGTTTTTTTAATTCTTTATTTTGAAACAGGGTCTCACTAAGTTGCGGAGGGCCTCACTAAGTAGCTAAGGCTAGCTGCGAACCCGGATCCTCCGGTCTCAGCCTCCCAAATACTGGGATTACAAGCATGCGCCACCACACCCAGCTTATTTTTTATTTTGAAACAGGCTTTCACTAGGTTGCTAAGAGTCTCACTACATTGTTTAGACTGTCCTTGAACCTGTGATCCTCCTGTCTCAGCCTCCCAGGTACTGGGATTATAGACATGTCCACCACATGGGGCCCCTTTTTTAAATTTTTGAAACAGGATCTTGCTAAGTAGCAGAGGCTGGCCTTGAACTTGTGATCCTCCTGTCTTAGCTTCCCAGGAACTGGGATTACAGGCATATGCCACTGCACCCAGCTCAAGATTATTTATGATACCTCATACAGTGCCTACACATCACTTCATTTGTGTGGATTCAGTGTAGTACATGGTGTGGGGCAAATTCAATTTTTGCATTTCGGAACTTTCTGGATTTTTTTCCAAATATTTTTTGTCTGTGGTTGGTTGAATATGCAGATGCAGAAGACAGCTTCTAACTGTATCTGGTGCCCAGCCACTGAAAGGCCATTCCTTCCAGTTACCGGAGGATTCCAGTGTTTGTGGGGGATTTCAAGACAGTCTGTTGTTCTTCAACATGACACCTTCCTGTGGGATTCTCCAGTATAATTTGTGTGTATGTGTGTGTGTGTGTGTGTGTGTGTGTGTGTTTGTGTGCGTGTGCACGTGTGTGTGCTTGCTGAGGATTAAACCCAGAGCCTTGCACATGCTAAGCACGGGCTCTCTTACTGAGCTACACCCCCAGCCCAGCATAATTTTGATTATAGGTGTCTCTTGCCTCTCATGGTGTGTAGCCTCTGTATGTGACATGGTTTCCCCGTAATGTGCAGAATTCCATTTTTAGGTCAGTTACTGCATTTCCCTTCCATTCTTGCAAGTAAGTAGAGTCATTGCACATGCAACCACATCTCAGCTTAGTGTACTTAGAGCATTAACAAATGCATGTGAGAGTCCAAGCCCACCTCCATTTATTCCATATTTCATACACTGATAATCTCTGATTGAGAGATTGGACTTGGGAAAGGAGTAAAACTGTGTTAAGAAAAAGGTAGTTACAAGCCCATCCAGATGTGTGGCATGTCAGCCCTGCAGAGCGAGTGTTAGAGTATACTTTATTTATTTATTTATGTATTTATTGTACTAGTGATTGAGCCTAGGGGCATTCTACTTTTTACAAATTATTTTGTTTTGAAACAGGGTCTCGCTAGGTTGCTGAAACTGTCCTCAAACCTACGGTCCTCCTGTCTCAGCCTCCCAAGTACTGGGATTACAGGCACGTGCTGCCATACCCAGCTCTCTCCCTCTTTTTTTTTTTTTTGCGGTACCAGGGATTGAACCCAGGGGTGTTCTACCTCCGCGCTACACCCCCGGCCCTATTTTTGTATACTTTATTTTGAAACCGGGTCTCACGAAGTTGTGGAGGGCCTCACTAAGTAGAGAGAGAGAGAGAGAGAAAGAGAGCGAGCTGAGGCTGGTTGCGAACCCGGATCCTCCGATCTCTGCCTCCCAAAGTACTGGGATTACAAGCGTGCGCCACCATGCCCGGCTCTCTCCCTCTTTTTAAGCACTGACACATGTTAAGGTATGTTAGCCAGCTTTCCATTACTGTGACAAAATACCTGAGAAAATCAACCTAAAGGAGGAAAGATATATTTTGGCTTAGTTTTTCAGGTTTTAGTCCACAGTCACTTGGCTCCATTGTTCTGGGCCTGTGGCAAGGCAGGGCATCATGGCAGGGAGTATGTGGTGGAGCAAAGCTGCTCAGCTCATGATGGCCAGAAAGGAGAGAGACAGAGAGAGAGTGGGATAGTGAGGGAGCTGGCATTTATAGCAAAGCCCTTGCCCCCAAGCCCATTAAGCTCTGAATCCATAAATGGATGAGTCCGCTGAGGAGGTCAGAGCCCCCTGTGAGCACTGCTGCACTGGACTTCGACACATGAGCCCTGGGGGACATTTCAGGTCCAAACCCTAACACAGGGCAAGGGAGGCGTTACTACAACTGACACAGCGCCAGGGAGATAAAACCTGAGCTAATGGGACAAAACTGCAGCGCACATGGATTTAGAATGGAATGATCTGGAAGCCAATGCCAAAGTTGATTGAAATGGGAATTGTGTTGCTTATATTGCATTATAAACCAGTCTAAGTGCTGATAAGCATGTTTGACCAAACACTGCCCTGCAGCCTTCAGAGGAAGAAGAAAAGCATGGTTTGTATCCCTCCCTATTTTCTCAGTCTACAGGATTCAAATTATGGCTACCATGGAAACCGTACTTTGGGATTTCTGGAGCCCTTAATTTTAACTTAACATATAAAAACACTTTTGTGCTGATTTTATAATTATTCACAATGAATGAGAAAGCGACTAAATGTCTTTTGACAGTGAGGGAAGGCATAAGAACACTTTTTTTGTTTCTTTTTTTCCCTCTCATAAAGATGCATATATCAAAGTGCTTTATTTACCTGGGTGTAACCTTCATCTTCCGCAGATTCTGACACCATAGCCGAGTTGCAGGAGCTCCAGCCTTCGGCAAAGGACTTCGAAATCAGAAGTCTCGTAGGTTGTGGTCACTTTGCTGAAGTACAGGTGGTAAGAGAGAGAGCAACCGGGGACATCTATGCCATGAAAATCATGAAGAAGAAGGCCTTGTTAGCCCAGGAGCAGGTACTATCATTTTAATATCAGCCCTTCCCCTTTGTATCCTGGAATGTTCCTTACACAGACAGTAATCTGCTGAATTGATCAAGTGAGTTTTCCTCTGACTCTGTAGTTTGGATTGCACAGGCAAAAAGCTCTCTCACGTTCTTAACTCTTCTCTGCTGTTGGTTAATTTTGAAGACTCACAAATTTCCATTGATTTCTTTATCATGATTCTAGAGTTGTATTTTATTTCAGAACCAAGTTGGCCTTTTAACTAATGAATTTAAGATGATCTCTCATGACCATCAGCTGAGGATTCAGGGATATGCATATTACAGGTTAAATCTGATAGCATTTACTTTTGTGTAAGTTTTAGATGTTTATGTTGTGGGTATGCGTATTTGATTTTAAAACATGCCTTTGAAGCAGTTAAATAAAATTATTCTGCAGCTAGAGAGTTGCTTGAGAACAGGTTGCTTTTTTGGTTGTGGTATTTTTCTTTTTTTTAAGAAAGGCTGTTGTCTCCAGACATATTGATTCATTTGCTGTGTTTTGGAGAGACAGCCATCAGCCTTGGAGTTCAGAGAGTAATTTATTAGTTACAGACATTCTGGTGCACATCATGTGTCCGATAATGTACCCAGCTCCGTGGGAAGCCTGCAAAAGGAATTGGAGTTCCATGGCTATTACTTTCAGGGTTTAAAAACAGTCTGGGAAAGTGGAGAAAAAATGCAAGTGTCTAAAGCAGGTGCTTACCAGCTAATGCATCACAGAGGGGGAGAGCAATTAGCAAATTCATTAACGATGATGTGAGTGGAGATGCTGTGGGTGAGCCAGGGACAGTTAGGGAAAGTCCCTGGCTGATGAGCGGGAGGGGAGGTTCTGGGCAGCGAGAAGTGATGAGAACCTGCCAGGTTGAAGTGTGGCTGTGGGTGACATTCCGGGTGCCTGGGTACCAGGATGCTGTGTGTGTGTGTGTGTGTGTGTGTGTGTGTGTGTGTCTTTAGTGGTTTAGAACAAATAAAGAAATGGGGCAAAATGAGGACATTTGTGTGGGGAGGGGACAATTGGTTCTCAAGAATCTTATTTTTCATTGTGGCAAAATATGCATAATATAAAATTTACCATTTTAAACATTTTTTTGTGTATGATTCAGTGGCACTAAGAACATTTACAATATTGCACAACCGTGACCACCATCCATTTCTAAAACTTTTTCATCATCCCAAACAGAAACTCTGTACCCCTTGCACGACAGCGCTCCTTTCCTGTCCTTGGAGTTGCAGGTCACTGTGTGAGGTGGTGGTCACTTGGACTTGGGAAGGAGGAGGTTGGGATCAGAGTCTGGTTCCCTGAGGACCTCGGTGATTTGGTGTGGTCTCCAATCAGAGCAGCAGCAGAGGGTGGGAAGCTGCTCCTCAAAGCCCAAGAATGATGTGGCCTTTGCGTTTTGGAATAAAATGTGAGCAACATCATAGAAAGGACAGGACATAGCAAATAATTTGGAAAACAGGCATGGAATGTGCTAACTCAGCTTCCCACATCAAAGGAAGATCTATCAGCAGTGCACACTTACAGAGCATTTGTTGTGTTTGGTGTGTTTCTAGGTCCTTGGGTAGAGGCATTAGATGCAGCCCAACCTTGCAGTGCTTATGTTTTATTTATTTATTTATTTATTTATTTATTTATTTATTTATTTATTTTTTGCGGTACTAGGGATTGAATGCAGGGGCGTTCTACCTCCGCGCTACACCCCCGGCCCTATTTTTTTATGCTTTATTTTTGAAACCGGGTCTCACGAAGTTGCGGAGGACCTCACTAGGTAGAGAGAGAGAGAGAGAGAGAGAGAGAGAGAGAGATCGCGCGCACATGCGCACTGAGGTTGGCTGTGAACCCGGATTCTCCGGTCTCCGCCTCCCAAAGTACTGGGATTACAAGCGTGCGCCACCACGCCCGGCTTATTTATTTATTTATTATTTATTTATTTATTTATTGGTGCTGGGTATTGAACCCAGGGACATTCTACTTTTGAGCTACGCCCCCAGCCCTATTTTACTTTTCACAATTTATTATTATTATTATTATTTATTTTATAGCTTATATTTGGAAATGGGTCTCAACTGAGTTGTGGAGGCTGGCCTCAAACCTGTGATCCTCCTGTCGCAGCCTCCCAAGTACTGGGATTACAGGCATGCACTACCACACCTGGCTAGTGCTAGCATTTTAGATGGGAAATAGTACATGTAAGAAGAAACTGGCCCAACATACCACACGTGAGGCAAGAAAGAGACATTTCAAATAGATGTGCCCTCCATGTGCATGGGCTGGAATGACCATGTGTGAGGGTGGGCTTCACATCAAGGCCTGCAGGAGCTAATGTGTCATTCTTTTCAGAGAGGGAATAGAAAAAGAAAAGTAGGGTCCTTAATGGAATCATGGTGAGGACTGGGGATTGAAGGGCATGAGAAGAAAAAGCAGCACAGGGAAACTGCAAGGAAATGTCAGAGGAGGTTAAGGAAGAGTAGTGTCCTGCAAACAAAGCCAGTCTCCCGGAGAGGCCAGTACACTGGCCCGGAGCACTGTGACAACTGAAAGCGGTCCTCAGAGACCATTTACTTTAATGGGAGCTTCGGGGGTCAGACAGAGCCACTGCTGAGCAATAAAGGTGGAGACTGTTCAGCTCACCACCCTCTACTGAACACCTTTTATGTGCCAGAGCAAAGAAGGATCAGCCCTCGGGACAGTAAATCACTGGGGTTGGGTTGCTGTTTCCCACATGACTTGGATTTAGCACCAGAGGCGTGCAAGGAGATTTTAGGTAGTACATGGGCAAACTGCTTAAAAACATGTAATAGTTTAATAGTAACTAGCATGTCAAAGCCTGCTCTTCCAAAGTTGTTAGAACTAAATGAAAGAAAGTATATTTAAAATTAAACTTATTTAAAATTGGAAACAATCACATATTTAAAGAAAAGTTTCAAGAGCAGTATATCAGTCAGGGCCCTTTTTTAACATATTAAAATTTTTATTGGTGCATAATTATCATACAGAATAGTAGGTTTCATTGCGGTATATTCATTTATGCATATAACATAAATACTTTTTTTTTTGATGGTACTGGTATTGAACCTAGGCTCTGTGTATGCTGGGCAAGTGCCCCAGCATTGAGCTCCACCCTCAGTCCTCACAGGATATATGTGTATGTATATACATATTTATAGAATTTATTTGAAGCAGTTGATTTACACGATGTGGAAACTAGAATGTCTGAAATCTGTAGGGCAGGCTAGTAGGCTGGAATTTCTTGGGTAGGAGGTGATGATGCAGTCTTGAGGCAGAATTTCTTCTTCCTCAGGGAAGGTTCCATTTTGCTGGGGTTTTTTTTTTTTTTTGCGGTACTGGGGATTGAACCCAGGGGCATTCTACCTCTGAGCTACACCCCCAGCCCTATTTTTTATTCTTTATTTTGAAATGGGGTCTCACTAAGTTGCTGAGGCTGGCTGCAAACCTGCTATCCTCCTGTCTTAGCCTCCCAAGTACTGGAATTACAAGTGCGCACCACCACACCCGGCTCCATTTTGCATTTAAAACCTTTCAACTGATTGCTTGAAGGATCAGCCCTCCAGATGATCCTAACTAACCCAGGTTAGTGAGGCTAATCACCTTAAAGTCAACTGATTGTAGATTTTTTTTGGCCCTAGGGATTGAACTCAGGGGCATTCTACTTCTGAGCTACACCCCCAGCCCTTTTTATTTTGTTTTTATTTTTGAAACAGGGTCTTGCTAGGTTGCTGTGGGTCTTGCTATGTTGCTTAGGCTGGTCCTGAACCTGCGATCCTCCTGTCTCAGCCTCCCAAGTACTGGGATTACAGGCGTGCGCCACTGTGCCTGGCATGTACCTTTATGGCAACACCTAGATTAGTGTCTGATTGAATAACCGTGTGCCATGGCTTAGCCAGGTCCACACATAAAATTAGCCACTGGAAAGTATAATAACCTTTTCTCCCCTGAACCTCATCTCTTGAAAGTAAATTGCCTACCTGATGTCCTGTTACTTCTGAAACTTTAGTGCGTATTTCTTACAAGGACAATCTCTCGTGGACCACAATGCAACCATCAAAATCAGGAAATTAGCAATGACACAGTACTGCCATCTTATCCTCGGACTTCATTCAGCTTGTGCCAGTTGTCCCAATAATATCTTTTATAGTAAAAGGATCCAGTCCAGGATCACGCCTGACATTTGGTAGCCCATCTTTTTGGTCTCCTTCGATCTGATCTATTCCTTATGTTTTCTTGGACTCTCATGACCTTGATAATTCTGATAATTACAGGCCAGTTATTTTATAAAATTCAGATTTGTCAGATGTTGCTCATGCTCAGATTCAGGCATGCTCAGATTCAGGTTGCAGATCTGTGGCAGGAATATCAGAGACGTGAGGCTCTGTTCTGATTCACCCTAACAGGTGACTCTCAGTTTCAGTTTATTACATTCTGGACAATGTTCACTTTGATCACTTGATCTCTGTGCTTCTCCACTGTGGAGTCACACCCTTCCTCTTTGGACTTACATAAGTATTTTACGAGGAGGTACTTTCTTTTTTTTTTTTGCAGAACCGGGGATTGAACCCAGGGGCGTTCTACCTCCGCGCTATGCCCCCAGCCCTATTTTTTATACTTTATTTATTTATTTATTTATTATTATTTTTGTTTTGCGGTACCGGGGATTGAACGCAGGGGCGTTCTACCTCCGTGCTACACCCCCGGCCCTATTTTTTTATGCTTTATTTTTGAAACCGGGTCTCACGTAGTTGCGGAGGGCCTCACTAGGTAGAGAAAGAGAGAGAGAGAGAGAGAGAGAGAGAGAGAGAGAGATACATTGATCGATCGCGCACGCGCGCATGCACGCTGAGGTTGGCCGCGAACCCGGATCCTCTGGTCTCCGCCTCCCAAAGTACTGGGATTACAAGCGTGCGCCACCATGCCCGGCTTTTATACTTTATTTTGAAACCGTGTCTCACGAAGTTGCGGAGGGCCTCACTAAGGAGAGAGAGAGAGAGAAAGAGAGAGAACACGAGAGAGCTGAGGCTGGCTGTGAACCCGGATCCTCCGGTCTCCGCCTCCCAAAGTACTGGGATTAC
>PVJS01060463.1:0-11240 GCA_004027185.1 Glis glis | reverse complement strand
AAAAAAAAAAAAAAAAAAAAAAAAAAAGGGCTGGGGGTATAGCATGGAGGTAGAATGCCCCTGCGTACAATCTCCAGTACCACCAAAACAAACAAACAAACAAAAAAAAAGGGAAAATAATTTATATGTCATTCAAAAGACTGCTGTGATAATTAGGTGCAGCTGGATAGGTAAGGATAAAAAGTCTTCAATACATTGTGCTACTGTTACCAGCTACAGAACCCTGGACTAGTTACTTCTCTGAGTTGTAGTTCCTCATCTCACCTATGAAACCTATTTTTGAGGATTGAGAGAGAGAAAGCAACCACTCCAATAACTGGTTTATAATGGCTGCTCTATAAGTTGTAATGGTAAGCCAGGCATGGTGGCCCATGCCTGCACTCCCAGTACATGCGAAGGTGAAGCAGGAGGAATGCAAGCTTGACTAGCACAGTGAGACCCTGTTTCAAAACAAAAAATAAAGCTGGGCGTGGTGGCACAAGCCTGTGATCTCAGTACTTGGGAGGCTGAGAGAGGATTGCAGGTTCAAGGACAGCCTCAACAACTTAGCAAGGCCCTCTGCAATTTAGTGAGACCCTGTTTCAAAAAAATAGGGCTAGGGGTTTAGCTAGGAGGTATAACACCCCTGGGTTCAATCCCCAGTATCACAAAAAATAAATAAATGAAAAACTGGGTACGAGGGCACACACCTATAATCCCAGTACTTAGGAGACTAAAACAGGAGAATTGCAGATTTGAGACCAGCCTCAGCAATTTGTTGAGGCACTGAGCAACTTAGTGAGTCCCTGTTTCTTTAGTATTTTTCTTTTTTTGTGTGGTACTGGGGGCATTCTACCTCTAAGTTACACCCCAACCCTATTTTTAATTTTTATTTTGAAATAGGGTCTCGCTAGGTTGATGAGTTTCACTGCTTGCTGAGGCTGTCCTCCAACCTGTGATCCTCCTGTCTCAGCCTCTCAAGTACTGAGATTACAGGCATGTGCTACTATGTCTGGCTGTGTGTCCCGGTTTCAAAATAAAAATATAAACTAGGCATGGTGGTGCACACTTGTAATCCCAGTACTTGAACCCCTGGGTTCAATCCCCAGTACTGCAAAAAAAGTACAATAGGTCTAGGGGTGTAGCCTGAGGTAGAAGGCCCCTGGGTTCCACACCCAGCACCACAAAATAAATAAATAAATAAATAAATAAATAAATAAATAAATAGCCGGGTGTGGTGGCACACAGTTGTAATCCCAGTACTTGGGAGGCTGAGACCGGAGGATCCAGGTTCGCGGTCAGCCTCAGCTACTTAGTGAGGGCCTCCGCAACTTCATGAGACCCTGTTTCAAACTAAAGGATAAAAAATAGGGCCAGGGGTGTAGCTCGGAGGTAGAATGCCCCTGGGTTCAATCCCCGGTACCACAAAAAATAAATAAATAAATAAATAAATAAATAAATAAAGCAAGCAAGCAAGCAAGCAAGCAAGCAAGCTGGGCATGGTGGCACATGTGTGTAATCCCAGTACTTGGGAGGCTGACACAGGAGGATTATGGGTTCAAAGACAGCCTCAGCAATTTAGCACGAGATCTAATTTTGAAATAAAAAATAGAAAGGGCTGGGATGTAGCTCGGAGGTAGAATGCCCCTGGGTTCAACCCCCAGTACCCAAACCAAAACCAAACATAGTAACTGTAGTTATCACTAGTGCTATAACCTGGATACACAGCACAGCTGCTTAGGAAGTACCCCAAGATACCTAGAAAGGGACCTAGTTTGGGTGATCCCAGAACTGTCTGAAAGGAGTTCCTGACTGAGTAACCATTTGGTCTTCTCTAATCAAATCTAGGCCTGTATGAGAGCAAAAAGCCTAGCTGCCTAAGGTGAAAAGTATTCCAGTGCCCAAAAGAGAGGGAATGCTGGATGCTGAGAATCTGGCTGTCTTTGCTGGTGGTTGTACAAACCGACAGGCTAGTGGCTAGCAATGGAGGCCAAAATGACAATGCTGACCAAACAATAAATTACTCCTTTAGTCCCAGCAAGTCGCTTTCTCCTTGCTGATCCTGTAGTTGTACCTGCATACACAGCAGCCCACAGTACAGGACGCAAGGCGACACTGCAGCATTACCACGAAAGCCTAAACAACTCCAGTGAGCGGGCAACTGATTCAGTAAACTATTGCTCCACATACAGGGATATTCTAGTGCTGTAGAAAAGAGGAATCATGCACTGTCCTGGAAATGTCCCTCAGAAGGTAATGTACAATGAAAAATCAAGGTATAAAGCCGGGCGTGGTGGCGCACGCTTGTAATCCCAGTACTTTGGGAGGCGGAGACCGGAGGATCCGGGTTCGTGGCCAGCCTCAGCTCTCTCGCTCTCTCTCTCCCTGTCTCTCTCTCTCTCTCTCTCTCCTTAGTGAGGCCCTCCACAACTTCGTGAGACCCGGTTTCAAAATAAAGTATAAAAAATAGGGCCGGGGGCGTAGCGCGGAGGTAGACCACCCCTGCGTTCAATCCCCGGTACCGCAAAAAAAAAAAAAAAAAAAAAAAAAAAAAAAAAAAAAAAAAAAAAAAAAAAAAAAAAATAAAAAAATCAAGGTATAAAATACTGCTAATAGATCTTATTTTGCTTTGAATTCTGAACCATGTAAATACAAGTATTGCTATGTATTATCAAAACTAGAACTGCATCTCTTGTTTTTCATATACTGTTATGGCAGTGGAGAGGAACAGTCTAGGAGAGTTGGCAAAATGTGGCACAGGGGGCTCTCCTTAGGGCTTTTGGGTCTCTATATATTGGATCTCCCCAAATTAAATACTGAAAATGAATGTTTATCTGTCCTGGCTAAACTGTGGTAAGTACTGAAACCAACCTGACGAAGTCGTCGGGAAGCAGGTCAGGACTAACGCCCAGTGAGTCAAGCACATCATTGCGTATCTGAAGCAGCAACTCCGAATCTTCCCCATAGGTATCAGAACTGGGATCTCTTCCTTTATCTGTACGAAATTTCAGAAGCACTGGCAAAGGGGAGAAGAAGAGAGGTTATAAAAGCAGTCATTTTATAATGAATGCTTATAGCTGTTAACTATTAAAAAAAACCTTTTTAAGCTGGGCGTGGTGGCACATGCTTGCAATCCTAGTACTTGGGAGACTGAGACAGGAGAATCACAGGTTCGCGGCCAGCCTCAGCAACGTAGCCTCTGCAACTGAGTGAGACCCTGTTTCAAAATAAAGAATAAAGCCGGGCGTGGTGGCGCACGCTTGTAATCCCAGTACTTGGGAGGTGGAGACCGGAGGATCAGGGTTTGCGGCCAGCCTCAGCTACTTAGTGAGGCCCTCCGCAACTTTGTGAGACCTGGTTTCAAAATAAAGGATAAAAAATAGGGCTGGGGGTGTAGCTTGGAGACAGAATGCCTCTGGGTTCAATCCCCGGTACCGCAAAATAAATAAATAAATAAATAAATAAATAATAAAAAATAGAACTGGGGATGTAGCTCAGAGGTAGAATGCCCCTGGGTTCAATCCCCAGTCCCACACACACACAAAAAATCTTTTTATTCTATAGGGAGTAGTACATTAAAATGTGAACCCAGTAAGCTGGGCGTGGTGGCGCAGGCTTGTAATCCCAGTACTTGGGAGGCTGACACAAGGAGGATCTCAGGTTTGCGGCCAGCCTCTGCAACTTAGGCCCTCCGCAACTTAGTGAGACCTGTTTCAAAATAAAAGAATAAAACAGGGCTAAGGGTATGGCTCAGAGGTAGAATGCCTCTGAATTCAATCCCTAGTAACACACACCACACACTTAAGTGTGCAAAAGGTAATACACTTTTTTTTTTGGTATTGGGATTGAACCCAAGGGCGCTCTACCTCCAAATTACATCCCCAGCCCTATTTTATTTTTTTATTTTGACAGGGTCTCAGCTATGTTGCTGAGGCTGGTCTCAAACCTTGGATCCTCCTGTCTCAGCCTCCGAAGTACTGGGATTATAGGTGTGTGCCGCCCTGCCTGGCAATACACTTGTGTTTGTGCATTTTACTGAGGATTGAACCCAGAGGGATTTTACCTCTGAGCTACACAGCTAGCCATTTTATTTTCTGTTTTGAAACAGGGTCTCTCTAGGTTACTGAGAGTCTTGCTATGTTGCTGAAGCTGGTCTTGAACCTGCAATCCTTGTGTCTCAGCCTCCCAAGTACTGAGATGACAGGTGTGCACAATATACTTTTCATTTATCCAACAAATAGTCAGGGAGGCATCCACACAATTGCAAAAGCAGATAAACTTACTGTGAGGAGTGCTATGATAATATAACAGGTCTTACACCATTGGTGTGGAGAGGATGCAACAAGTGAGTGAAGTGTGTTTGAGTTTGGGTGTGTGCATGCGTGCAGAAGCTTCCAGCAGAGGAAAAATGCCCTGTTATGAGCCAGAGGCGAGGTGAGGCACGAGAGGCCTGCATTCTAGGCATCAGTTCAAAGGGCTGCTTCAGGGAGAGGCTGGCCAAATACTCATCAGACAGGGAGGTCAATACAAACAAAACCTCCCTTAACAGGAAAACTGTCAACTTCCAAAAATGATGTTTAATTTTGTCTCACAGACAAAAGGGGAAAGGTTCTGAGGATGGCTTTGAGTCAAAACTGTGTAAGGAGACCCTAACAACTTTTTTTTTTGTTTGAACTTTTAGCTCAAACAAAAGGACATATGCAGGAGCATGGTACAGTTGATCACAACACAAGGACCTTCCTCTGCCATTGCACCTTGTCTCCAATGTTACCTACATGCTGGGTGGACAGGCATTCTTGTTCCTACATGCTCCCCAAGCTAGGGGGACAGCTGGACTTAAGTCTAGTCTCTCAGGGTAATACTTTTCCACATTGCACAGGCTATTTCAGAGTGGAAGTGAGGACATGTGGATCGCCTTCTAGGCCTGAGTCCTAGGTGCTCTGGGACAGCACTTCACACCTGGAGAGGGAGCGTTACATTTTGTCAAGTACTTTCATTGAGGTCTCATCAGTATCTGCTGAATGAAAAACTGAAGTTATCAGCAAATTATACTGTCAGTACAAGGGGTTCTTCCCTAAAAATCAAGGAAGGTTGAAAACTTCAGCAATCTGAAGTTGCTATGAGGCTCTTAAAAATCCAATTATTTGGAAATTATCCCAGACTAAATAATCAGTCTTCCTATTCCTTTTTTGTTTGGTACTAGGGACTGAACCCAGGGGCATTTTATATCCAAGCTATGCCCTCAGCCTTATTTATTATATTTTAAAAAATCTGAGCCGGGCGTGGTGGCACACGCTTGTAATCCCAGTACTTGGGAGGCTGAGACAAGAGGATTGCAGGTTCGAGGACAGCCTCAGCAAGTAGTGACACACTCATCAACCTAGTGAGACCCTGTTTCCAAATAAAAATAAATAGGGCAGGGGTGTAGCTCGGAGGTAGAATGCCCCTGGGTTCCATCCCCAGTACCACACACACACACACGTAAAAAATAAAATTTGAGGGGCTGGTGATGTAGCTCAGTGGTAGAGTGCTTGCCTAGCATGCATAAGGCCCTGGGTTTGATCCCCAACACTACACACACACACACACTAAAAGTTAATATTTCTTTTTTTTTTTTTTTTGCGGTACCGGGGATTGAACGCAGGGGCATTCTACCTCCGCGCTACGCCCCTGGCCCTATTTTTTATACTTTATTTTGAAACCGGGTCTCACGAAGTTGCGGAGGGCCTCACTAAGGAGAGAGAGAGAGAGGAGAGAGAGGAGAGAGAGAGAAAGAAAGAGAGAGAGAGAGAGACAGCGAGAGAGCTGAGACTGGCCGTGAACCCAGATCCTCCAGTCTCCGCCTCCCAAAGTACTGGGATTACAAGCGTGAGCCACCACGCCCGGCAAGTTAATATTTCAAATAGGGTCATGCTAAGTTGCTAAGGCTGTCCTCAAACCTGCAATCCTCCTGTCTAAGATTCCCAAGTACTGGGATTACAGGCATGTGCCACCACACCAGGCTCTGACCACATTTTTGAAATGCATTTTGCAGATGGGCCCTGAATTCTCACAATGAGTCCATTCATTGAAAACTACTGGTTCAGACAGGCTTAGAGGTATAAGGCCCCTGGGTTCAATTCCTAGTAACCCTCCCCCCTCAACACACATACAAGAAAGCTACTAGTTCAGTGGGTATACAGTAGAAGCACAGGTCACATAAAACCTTGCCCATCAAACTTCAGCAAATAAGACCAGCTTCATCTCAGAAATAAGATGGCATAGCTGGGTGTGGTGGTGCATGCCTGTAAATCCCAGTACTTGGGAGGCTGACACAAGGAGGACCTCAGGTTCACGGCCAGCCTCAGCAACTAAGTGAGGCCCTCCGCAACTTAGTGAGACCCTGTTTCAAAACAAAAAATAAAATAGGGCTGGGGTGTAACTCAGATGTAGAATGCCCCTGGGTTCAATCCCCAGTGCCACAACAACGACGACAAACTAAAAAAAAAAAAAAAAAAAAAAAAAAAAAAAAAAAAAAAAAAAAAAAAAAAAAAAAAAAAAAAAAAAGAAGAAAAAAGAAAAAAATGGCACCAAGAGGAAGAGCAACAGCAGCCAGCAAATGGCCCCCACTGTTTCTCTGGGCCCCTGGCCGGTTCACGATGCAATTTGTCTGGATGAGGGCCGGCAGGCTGGCACCCATCACATACCGTGCTGACCACATCTGAAGTGCTCTCAGGGCCTCTGGGAAGGGGGCCAGTCAGCTGGACCACTTATTTGCAGTAAAGCAAACAGAAGCTGTCTTTTTCACTCTTTCTAATATTAGCACTCTAGTTAGCAGGAGTGGAGGGGGCAGGAAGAAACCCACATTCTAGAAGGGGAGCAGCCTCAGAACTGACCCTGGCCCCTGACAAGTTCTTGCTTATTAAATCCTCCTCTTTGTTCTGTTTTCCACGGCTCTCATTCACTCACACACACACACACACACACACACACACACACACACACACACACTCTCTCTCTCTCTCTCTCTCTCTCTCTCTGCTGTTGACTCTGCATTTCTGAAGAGCACCTCCCCACAGTTTACAGATTATAAACCCATTCCGTTAAGATCAAATGCTGTCAGAGATGAAAGCTACTCTGCCAAAAGATGACTCACTGAATCGTATCAAAACATGGAACAAAATTAGAGTTCCAAACTTGATTAACTTCATCTGAACCTTTTAATTAACTCAGGCTGCTGAAGTCCAGGGGGATGACATCTATTGCTGGAGATGACGGGCCGTCTCTGCCCAAGTTCAGGACTTGCCCATATAATGGAAAAGCCAAACTTTTTGAAAATGAGAAAACAAGCACCTTTTCATGCATTTAAAAGAAAAACCATGTGCCTGAAAATATACTACCACCATTGAAAAATAATTAAACACACTGAAATTAATCTGAATTTAGAATACCAAATTGGTGCTACAAGACTTTGGACAGCAATATTAGTCACTGTTTCTTTCTTTCTTTCTTTTTTTGGTAGTACCAAGGATTGAACCCAGGGGCATTCTACCTCCGAGTTACACCCCCAGCCTGATTTTTTTTTTTTTTTGCAGTACCAGGGATTGAACCCAGGGGCGTTCTACCTCTGCGCTACACCCCCTGCCCTATTTTTTTATACTTTATTTTGAAACCGGGTCTCACGAAGTTGTGGAGGGCCTCACTAGGTAGAGAGAGAGACACAGGGTGAGAGAGAGTGAGAGCTGAGGCTGGCCGCGAACCCGGATCCTCCGGTCTCCGCCTCCCAAAGTACTGGGATTACAAGTGTGCGCCACCACACCCAGCCCGATTTTTTATTCTTTATTTTGAAACAGGGTCTCACTAAGTTGCGGAGGGCCTCACTAAGTAGCTGAGGCTGGCCGTGAACCTGCGATCCTCCTGTCTGAGCCTCTCAAGTACTGGGATTACAAGCATGCGCCACCACGCCTGGTGTCACTGTTTCTTTCTATAAATTTCTATTGCATTCAAATATACTAATTATAGGAGCTGGAAGTGTAGCTTAGCGGTAGAGCAATTGCTGAGCAAGCAAGGCCCTGGGTTCAATCACTAGTAACACACAGATACAAAACCAAATCAGCCGGGCATGGTGGCACACGCCTGTAATCCCAGTACTTGGGAGGCTGAGACAGGAGGATCACAAGTTCGCAGCCAGCCTCAGCTACTTAGTGAGGCCCTGCACAACTTAGTGAGACCCTGTTTCAAAATAAAGAATAAAAAAATAGGGCTGGGGTGTGTAGTTCAGAGGTAGAATGCCCCTGGGTTTAATCCCTGGTACCCCCCCCACAAATAAATAAATTGATCAAATATTGTGGTTAAAAAAATGTTTTTTGTACTGGGGATTAAACCCAGGGGTGTTCTATCTCAGAGGTATATACGCCAGCCCTATTTTATTTTATTACTTTTTTTTGGTGGTACTGGGGATTGAACTTAGGGGCATTCTACCTCTGAGCTACATCCCCAGTCCTATTTTATTATTTACTTATTTACTTATTTATTTATTTATTATTTATTTATTTATATTTATGTGATACTAGGGATTGAACCCAGGGTCATTCTACCTCTGAGATATACCCCCAGCCCTTTGTATTTTGAAACGGGGGTCTTCTAGGTTTCTGAAGGTCTTGCTAAGTTGCTGAGGCTGTCCTCAAACCTGTGATCCTCCTGTCTCAGCCTCCCAAATACTGGGATTACAGGCATGCGCCACCACACCAAGCTTTATTTTTATTTTTATTTTTATTTTTTTGTGGTGCTGGGGATTGAACCCACAGGCATTCTACCTCCGAGAAACACGGTTTCACTAAGTTGCTGACACAGCTTCACTAAGTTGCTAAGGCTGGCTTCAAACTTGAGACCCTCCTGTCTCAACCTCCCAAGTACTGGGATTACAGGTGTGCACTACCACCCCTGCCTTTTTTTTTTTTGAAACAGGGTCTCACTAAGTCGAGGAGGCCCTTGCAATGTTGCTGAGGCTATCCACAAACCTGTGATTCTCCTGTGTCAGCCTCCCAAATACTGGGGGGTACATGCATGCACTACTATGCCTGGTTGCCTAAAGTTTTTCTGGCCAGACACCCTGGCCAGGATATTTCTGGTTCTCCCCAACCTAACATAGACCCCTTCTCCTCCAGCTGGTTCACCTAGTGAGGACTCACTAGCTCTGAGAACAACCTGGAAATCTGCCCCACTCCAGAGTTAAATATACTTTCAGGAAAACCAAGTATAGTTATTCTCTTAGCCAATAGGCTGTTTTTCTAAGGCAAACTCTAGGTCTGACATTTAGTCAATTTTTCTTTCAGTAAAAACACAGAGTGATAGCTGGGTGTGGTGGCGCATGCTTGTAATCCCAGTACTTGGGAGGCTGAGACAGGAGGATCCAGGTTCACAGCTAGCCTCAGATACTTAGTGAGGCCTTCCGCAACTTAGTGAGACCCTGTTTCAAAATGAGTAATAAAAAATAGGGCTGGGGGTGTAGCTCAGAGGTAGAATGCCCCTGGGTTCATCCCCAGTACCACAAAAAAACAAAAACAAAAACAAACAAAAAAAAAACCAGAGTGATGACTTTGTGCCAGGCCTGTGCTGGGCAGGGGAGAACAAAATGACGCTCTACTCTCTCAGAGCATTTTGTGAGGGAGACAACCAAAACTACATAGAAGATAACAAATGAGCTAAGTAGAGAAGGAGCAA
The DNA here is from genome assembly GCA_004027185.1 of Glis glis. Taxonomy (NCBI): domain Eukaryota; kingdom Metazoa; phylum Chordata; class Mammalia; order Rodentia; family Gliridae; genus Glis; species Glis glis. The sequence goes on along the minus strand of PVJS01060463.1, from coordinate 1,559 downwards.
CAGAACATTATGGTTACAAGACGGTGGTCTCAAGCAATCAGGCTCCCCACCATGGCAGTCTTCATAGGTCCCCAGCCGATGAACATTTGACTGTCTTCATGCTCTGTACCCTTGGCTAGTTCACACCACTGCTTTTTTTTTTTTTTGGTACTGAAGATTGAACCCAGAGGCATTCTACCTCCGTGCTATACTCCCAGCCCTATTCTCCCCTCCCCAAACTGGGTCTAGCTAAGCTGCTGAGGCTGGTCTCGAACCTGTGATTCGAGATTACAAGTGTGCACCACCAGGCCTGGCTCACACCACTGCTGCAGTGCCTTCTCTCTGCAAGGGCTGTTCCAGGCCGGGAGAGCTTTTTCTTTTTTTTTGAGGTACTGGGGATTGAACCCAGGAGCATTCTACCTTCGAGCTCCACCCCAGCCCTATTTTTTATTCTTTCTTTCCTTTTTTTGGTGGTACTAGGGATTGAACCCAGGGGCATTCTACCTCCGAGCTACACCCCCAGCCCTATTTTTTATTCTTTATTTTGAAACAGGCTCTCACTAAGTTGCGGAGGGCCTCACTAAGTAGCTGAGGCTGGCCATGAACCCAGATCCTCTGGTCTCAGCCTCCCAAGTACTGGGATTACAAGCATGTGCCACCACACCCGGCTTGGAGAGCTTTCAAGATGGAGGGTGGGGCAGTGTAGCAGGGAAGAGCATAGCTCTACAGGAGCTGGATTGGCTGGGCTGGAGTCCCTATTTTTCTATTTACTGTGACCGTGGGTAAGTGACAACATCTCCAAGTCTCATTTGGAAAATGGAAATCCCAAGAACACTTAGCTGCTGGGGGTTAACAAATCTGTGTAGAGCACCTGACAGGGCCGATGCAGGGTGAGCATTCGATAATGACAGTCTTCCAGTATTGTCACTATTCTTAGGTGAAATATCAACGAGCCCAGCTCACAAGCACCCTAGAGAAGAAGCCAACACACTTGCTTTGGTGACCTCTGTGTCGCTCAGAGCCTCAAGCTAAAATTACTCATTTAACTGTGTTAGCACTGATTTGGCTGTAAGCTCTGGCCACAACACTGCCTTGACTCTCTGTCTCCTGACACTCGACTCTCAGGATCCTCTGCATCTGAGGGTACAGAACTCACAGGGACAGAGGGCTTGCTGGACTTAACACCCACCACAGGCTTGCCCTGGAGTAAGCGCTTAAAAAATGCCTGCTGCAAGCCGGGCAAGGTGGTGCACGCCTGTAATCCCAGTACTTGGGAGGCTGAGACAGGAGGATTGCAGGTTCCAGACCAGCCTCAGCAATTTAGTGAGGCCCTCAGCAACTTAGCAAGACCTCGGCCCCGTTTCTTTTTTTTGGTACTGGGGACTGAACCCAGGGGCATTCTACCTCTGGGTTACACACCCGGTCCTATTTTTTTTTTTTTTTTTGCAGTACCAGGGATTGAACCAGGGGCATTCTACCTCTGAGCACCACCCCCAGCCCTATTTTTTTATTCTTTCTTTATTTTTTTTTGCAGTACCAGGGATTGAACCCAGGGGCATTCTACCTCCACGCTACGCCCC
>PVJS01060462.1:0-11243 GCA_004027185.1 Glis glis | reverse complement strand
TCTTCTGGGACCACCGGTCCTGAAGGCTCCCCTGTCAGTTTCCTTTCTGCAACTGGACCTTCACTTGTAGTGGTAAAGTGCAGGCCAAATCCTGGGCAAAGCTGAGCAGGTGTGAAAACCCCCGGCCCCACAGACATCCCAGTCACATTCCTGATGGACACCCGCATCTGAGAACCTCTCTGGCCAAGTGGGAGTGTGTACAGGCCCGGGAGTAGTCCTTCCCAGGCCTGCCATATGTGTACGTGTGTGTAGCCTTGTGTGTATGTGGTGTTATATCTGGCTGTGTGTGTAGGCATTGTGTGTACATGTGTGCATGAGGGTATAGGAGTGTGCGCATGTGCATGTGTGCACGCACAGGAGTATGTGCAGGAATATCTGTGTGTGCTCTGTGTGTGCATGTCTTGCTATGTGTATGTGGGTGCGTCCTCATGTATGTGGAAGTATGTACCTAGGTGTGGACATCTGCCATGTGTGTATTTGGACGTAGGTTGTTTGTACATGGGTATGTGCATGGATATACCTAGTGTGTGTGTGTGTGTGTGTGTGTGTGTGTGTGTGTGTGTGCAGAAGCTACGTTCGGGGAGTGACTGGGAAGGCAGGGATTGAGGCAGAGCAGAAGGGAGGGTGGCGGTGGTGAGCAGGTGCAGTGGGGCAGGGATGTCTTCTGTCCTTCATGAGATCACTCCTTTTGGAGCAGGCCATCCCTGATAGTGTCCCCAACCTGACCACTTGCTCCTGGTGGATGAAAAACCACGTGCACTATCTCCCGGATTGTTAAATGAAGCAGGGACGTGAGCGGCGTCTATGAACACCTCCTGAGCACTCATAATGTAAGTGACTTCAGGAAACAAATGTGTCGAAGGGAGCAGTTTAACTCCTGATATGTAATTAAGGAGTCCCATAAGCTAACAGAAGTTTTCAGAATAGCAAGAGCAAGCACATTAACAGTGGTCGCTCAGGTTTCTTGTCTTACCGCACTCCCAAGACAGTTGCTGATCTCCATTCAAGTTGGCATGATGTCTGCTATGGAGTCCCCGAGAAATGAAAGGCCCTGCCTCCCTGGCTCCCTCACATCTTCCAGATCCTTCGTAACGTCCGTGCTTCTCCTCTGCAGAGATGGGTCCTGAGGACCAGAAGTGTACCTGCTACTGGGCATGCTCCTCTGCTTTCTGGGCCGGGGCAGTGGCTCCTGAGCCGCTTCTCACCTGCTCACAGTGGATCTCTGTGGAGCATCGGCTTTCAGGAAACATTCGTGGGCCCTCTTGGGCTGCCCATCCCACTCTGCACCTTAGATGGACCCCGCACATACGGGAAGATGGAAGTCCGCGTTCCAAGGTCGGCGGCATCCAACCATCGAGCATCGGGGCGCGGGGGATTAGGTCAGGCTGGGACTGGAATGAGCATCCCCCCTCCAGGTGTGGTTTTTGCTTTTTGTGTTTTTCTAGTGAAACAGTGTTAGGCAGGAAGAGGCTACGGAGAACTGACATTACACATTTCCATGACAGAGAAGAGACCACGCGACCTGGCAGACCCCACCGCTGCGCAACTCCCAGCCTGCTGCCCAGCGACCATGCTGGCCTTCCCTGCTGAGTCCCAGGGGTGGCGGCTTCACCTGACAGATCAGCACCGTGACCAGCAAGTCACCAACCCTGAGGGGTGCGGCTCTGGGTGCCACTGTACCTCCAGATTCATGAAGGCTAACTCCAGTGTGAGAGAGGGCATTAGGAGGCGGGGCCTTTGAGAGGTGAGAGGTCAGGGGGCGGAGCCTCACAATAGGCTCGGCGCTGCTGTAGGAGAGGCACGGGACTCTCTCGCTCCTTGTGTTGTACGTGGACATCAGAAGATCCTGTCTGTGAAGATCCAGTGCTCCCTGGACACTGAACTTGCCTCCCCGTGACGGGACTTCCAGCCTCCAGGACTGACTGTGAGCAGTAAGTGTATGTTGTTTAAAAACTGCCCATGTGAGGTATTTTGTTATAGCACCCAAACGGAGTGAGATGCTCAAGAACGCTTCAACCCAGGTCAACTCAAAGCTCTTGACACTCACCCTTACTAGTGTTGGGGGACCAGGCTGTGCTCTGTATCCTTTGTCATTAGTCACCCCACCTGTGACTGGGGCCTGGCACACTGGAGTCCAGGCTCAGCCTCACACCCATGCTGAGAAGCGCAGGAGGACGGGCGCTGCCCACCGGAGTCAGGAGCAAGGCCCCCGGGAACTGGATGCGTGTGTGCTAGTGGCCATCAGTGCCCCGGAGACAGACCAGGAAAGGCCACGCTGGTGGGCTGGGTTCCCAGATGTGCACCCGGAACCTCCTCTGCTGCAGATGCTGGGCAGAGCAATGGGGTGGAGGTCCAGGCCTGCTGCAGAAAAATGAGGGTTTGGAAAAGGTCAAGCATTCAGGGAGAGCACGTCTGTGAGACAAGGCCAGGCCCAGATGCTGATGGGGTCCACGTGGACATCTTGAGCCCTCTCACCCCCAGGTCTCCAGGTCTGCAGGACAGCCTGTGCAAGGCCGGCTCTCTCAGTGACTTGGACGGTACACGTACGGTTCTGCATTGCAAGGAGCACACATGCCTCACATGTGTGCATGTGCACACACTCACACACGCATGCATGACCTGAAGTGTCTACGTGTTGCCTCCCTGTCCTGTCCTGGGACACTGAGCTTGTTCCTCCAGGAGGAGCCGCAGGACCAGTCAACACCTACTGCAGGAGCCTGGGCCCAGATCCCGAGGGTGCCGGGTCGATGGCGGGCAGGGGGATAAACTTGGGAAAGGAGGTTTTATCTAAAATAAGACCCCTGGCAAAACCCCCACGGGAGAGTGCTAAGTTGCTGCCATATGGACTCTGGAACACTTGGTAAAGCAGTGGTCTGCTAAGTGGAGTAGACATGACAGTCTCCAGGGCAGATGGCGGAGGAGGGATCAAAGGGCTCAGAGAAGCAGGCCTGTTAGAGGGGACGTGGGAACAGGGTCAGAACGCCTGCTCAGAAGGGCGGCTCCCCAGGAGAGCCCAGGCCACCACTCCCCAATGTGACAGGGATGTCCCAATGAGAAGACACCAAGACACCCGCTCTACGGCAAGGAAGCGAGACAGAAGGCCGAGCGCCGTGGGCAGTGCGCCATGCAGAGAGAGGCCCTGGGCTGAGATGCTAGACCCGCAGCTGTGTTTGGAACTAGAATGTTTGGTATGAAGAAGAGGCTCGCCTCATGCTGGGGCGCACCCTGCAGCACTACAGGGTGTGAGCTCACAGTGGGAGGTGCCTATAGTTCTTTTTGGGGGGAAGAGAGGACCCCGGCATTTTGAGGGCTGTCATGCACATGTTTAAATGGACCATGTTATGGAGGCCCTAAGTGTTATTCTGGCTTCCCTGTAAGACAGAGGCAGTTGGGCTTCAGATATGGAAACAGCTGCCTGGCTCAGGTTCGGCTCACAGTGGGTCTGCTGCATCCACAGAGCCACCCAGGGATAGTTTCCCCAGACCCCAAACAGATAACTGCAGTGCACACCCTCTGTGTTTGGCAGAGCTGCACACTGGCTCCTTGGCCTACACTATGTATGAGCTGTCACAGTGGGCAAGGCTAAGAGGATGCGCTGGCTGTAGCCAGGAAGGCAAAACAATACTGCAGACTGGAGGGGGGTGTGGAAGAGATTAGCATCCCCTTATGACCTAAAGGATGTGGAGGTGATGGCCCAAATATATTCCCAAATAAGTCACAGCCTGGTCTCTAGAAAAAAACAACTGACCACTGTAAACTCAGCTGTGCAGAAACCTTCACCAGGGCCGTAGAGATGTGGAATCTTGACAGAGTAGGTTAAGGCAGAAGGAGGCACATGGCGCATGGCCACTGGCCTGGTGAATGCCTTCTATTTTTCAGCTTACCAAATAGAAGGACAAGAAGCAGTTTGCATTGCATGAAAAGGTAACAGCGTGCATCACAGTCTTGCTCCAGGGCTAGGTTAACTCTCTCCCTCTATGATAGTGCAATAAGAAGAGGTCTACACCGTCTGCCATCTTGTAGACTGCACCATTGGTTCACTATATGAAAGACATTACATTATGTTACTAAAACAGATGGTTTTAGTTAGGTTTGCATTGCCATGACCCAAACACCTGACAAGAGCAACTTAGAGGAGGAAAGGTTGATTTGGCTCATGGTTTCAGAGGTTCAGTTCATGGTTGGCTGGCTCCAAGGCAGAAATATGGTGGCAGCTGATTGCAGAGGAGGTAAACTTCTCACCTTACAGCAGCTGGAAGCCAAGAGAGAGAGAGAGAGAGAGAGAGAGAGAAGGGGACCGGGAACCAGATAGTCCCCAAGGCCACACCCCCAGTGCCCTACCTCTTCAGGCACATCCTACCTGTTTACACTTACCACCCAGTAAGCCCATTCGAATGATTAACCTACAGTGGAGTTATCCACTGGTGAGAATAGGGCCCTGATTCGGTTATTTCACCTCTGAACATCTTTGTATTGCTGATGCCTGAGCTTTCCTGGGGGCCATTCCATATCCAAACTGAAACACAGACGCACACAATGAAGCAACGGTAGAGAAGGCTTTGGTAAGACACGTGTGCCTGGAGGGTGGGAGATAACCTCCCCCCAAGGATTAAGGGTCTGCATGGGGGGGAGTGGTCACAGGTCTCATTGTCTGGACACCTTGGGGCATCTGCTTTCAACTGAAGGGCAAGGCAGGGCCTCTTGGTCTCTTGTCACTTAGAAGCAACACGGTGGCCGTGGGTGTCTCCCACTCTGCAGGCTGCACGTTCCGCAGCATCTTCTGACCTGTCTATGAGGAGCCAAGGGCCCAGCACTGAGTGGAGCCCGGAGGACATGGCCTCTGGAGAAGATCCAGGCTGCAGTGTCTGCCCCCTGCTGGGGGGTCACCTGGGGTGGCAGGACCTGCTGCAGTGTGAGTGGAATCTATGGCGAGGAAAGGCACCATGTGGCTCTTACAGCAATCCCTGGCAGGAGAATCTCATCCCAGCCTCCAGGGCTCTGTGTCTGACCCTGCCTCCAACCACAGCCCAAGAAGCAGCCCATGGTTCCCTGGCCCTACCTGAGGAGGAGGCCCAGGAGGGGCCAGAGGTGCCCATGAGCTGCTTTCCCTCAGACCCACCCGCTCCTAGGAGTGGGGGGCTGGCAGCGATCCCTTGCAAGATGGAGGTGACACCTCTGGTGTCAAGCCTGGGTGGGTCACAGTGCTCTGGCAGGCTGTGAGCAGGGGCACAGACTCCTGCAGCCCCTCCCTAATGCCCCAGCCCCTCTCAGCGACTCAACCCCTGGCTGTGTGTTGAGAAGCTGATGGAGGAGAGAGAAGACTGGGCTAGGTTGAAGGATGGATCCACATGGTGTACACACACAGCCCAAAGGAACCGCAGAAGCTCTCCAGCCCACCCTGGTGCGCATTAGCTATGGGCAGCGGACGGGTGGGAGGCGCCCCGGCCTGGGCTCCCTGAGAGACTGCTGCTGAGCCACCGACCGACGCAACGCTGTGGCCTGAGGAGGCCCGCTGTGGGTTTGGAGTGCAGCTGATCGCACGGGCCTCATCTGCCCTCAGGGCAGATACCTCTGCTGGAAGGAACGTGTATTCTCAGTATGGCTTCTCCTTTCCTGCCAGTGCCACTATGGGGGACATGTCAGGGTCAGGGTCTGCTGACCGCCAGGGCAGCTCACGCTCAGCGACTGGTTCACGTGGGGGAGGAGAGCCCAGCCCCTGGCTGCCAGCAGAGATGGTACTGAAGCTCGTCCCAGCTCCTGACACCCCAGTGGGGTCTCCCGAGTCCTGGTGACTGCGTCACTGTTCAGGGACCCCTCTCCACACGCACCTGAGAACATTCTGCACACACCTCCAGTGTGCAGGGCCGAGTGCCAGTCCATCCCCAGGGGCAAAGGAGGAGCGGGAAATGCGGGGCCGGCAGGGGGAGGAATGAGGCCCTGCTCTGCTCTCCTCTGGATTTCTGTTGCTTCTTTAATAATCATGCACTTAGAGCTTGCTGCACACTGCTGGGTACTGTGTCAAGCACTTTAGCCACAGTAACCCATTTCTTGCTTTTATCACCTCTTTGAGGGAGGAAAATACCAGGTAACAAGCAAAGTCTGAGGGACAGAGAGTCATAGACCTCAGGGTCAGGAGGTGAGAGCAGGCGCCAGGCCCTGTCTGTCTGGGTTGTCAACACACAGCTGAGCTGTCCCATGGCCATCCTGTGCCCTCCTCCACCTCCCTCCTCCATCCCACCCACTGTCCCCCATCCTCGCACCAGAGACATCCACTTCCATGCAAACCTGACTTTGGGAGTCCGGTCAACTGTCCTCGGCTGCCTTCTCACCAGCAGGAGCCCTGGACTTTCTCCTGCACCCTCTCCACCTCCCGTGGGTCCCCGCTTGCTGTCCCCTACCTGATGTAGTAAGGGGACTCTGCACATCCCTGCAGAGCTTCCTCCCACCACTTCTTCCTGGGAAGTGCATGTCCATCACACACCTAGCTGACATGCTGCAGGGCTCCCCCCATGTCCTCCGTGACCCCATGGTCCCTTCCTAATGTCCCATTCCACGCCAGAGTTCCCCATGAGGCTCCTTCAGAGGACGGCCTCTCCATGGCCTGCACTGACTATTCTGCAGACCCAGTCCCTGGGCTGCTGCACTTGCTTCTCCCCCTGTGTGTCCCTGGGGCCAGAACACAGCGCTGCCTAGGACTATTCATTGACCCCGACTGAGTGGCCAACCCACAATCACAACATGATACAGCCTGCTACACGTGCCTGGACTGGTGGAGAGGGCTCTGTGAGTTCGGAAGGTCGTGTCTAGCATCCTGGGAGAGAGTGCTTTTTTGTTGTTGTTGCTGTTGTTGTTGTTGTACCAGGGATTGAACCCAGGGGCATTGTACTTCAGAGCTATACCTCAGCCCTATTTTATTTTATTTTTTTGAAACAGAATCTCCCTAACTTACTGAGGGCCTTGCTAAGTTGCTGAGGCTGGCGTCAAACCTGCAATCCTCCTGTTTCTGCCTCCCAAGTATTGGGATTACAGGCATGGGCTACAATGCCCGGCTGAGAGAGTGCTTTTGATAAGTCTATGGGTCAAACAGTTTTGACAGTCGGGGCTGGGGCAGGGGAGTTTCCGATGGAGATATACCATAAACTGAGTCTTAGAGAGCACAAGAGGAGAGCCAGCCCTTAGCCCAGGCAGGGCATCTCGGGGCGGTGCGGGCCCTGCACCAGGCATCCCTCCGCTGACACATACATCTTCTCTCCACCCTGTGAGCAGCCCGGTGCTCCCTGGCTGCCCCGACGCTCTGGCTTCAGAATGCTCCAGGCGACCGTGTCGCATCATCCATAAAGCAGCGGTGTCTCACAGTGCTGAGTCCGAGCCCCTGGTTGCTTCCAGATGTCACTTCCAATGCCAGCTCTTCTGCACGGTGGCTCTGTCACCAGGAGCACTTGAGACCCTCAATCCTGGTCTCTAAAATACAGCCAGCCCCACCCCCTGCAGAGCTGTGTTGTCAACAGCTGTGCTATGCTCAGGGTACTTGTTGGGACATCGGAGGCACTGATAAATGGGAACTACTTCTTCTTATCATTAGAAATACTGACTTCAAGGGCAACTTCTGATGATCTGCAGCTCAGGACCATCTAACTGGAAAGATAAATAAGCTGCCAGGACCCCCAACATTTCAGTTCTTCACAGCAACAGCTGGGGGTAGAAAAATGTGTTCACAGAAGTAGCACAGCACCGAGGAAGTGAGCCTCTGCGTATCATTCATTGTGTCTGGAAGAATTTCCACTGAGCAGGATTTGGTGCTGTCTAAAGTTTTCCATGTTACTGGTCTTGCTTCGCTCTCCAGAAATCAGACAACAAGGAAGGCACGGGGGAGCCCTCCTTCAGATGAATTCCCAGACTACGAGGCGTGCTGGACACTGCTGTGGCTTTTCACCAGTGCCTGCCTATGAGGTCCCCGGAGAAGCAGAGCAGAGGGTGGGCAAGGTTGGGCGCGCAGGGCCCGGTGCCCAAAAGCGCTGCTTGACGGCTGGCATCGGGGTGTGCTGGTTTTGTGGAGCTGCAACCCTATTAAGCCCTATTGGAAGGTAGTTAGTGAAATGAAGTGTTGCGAATTATCTAGCTAACTTGGGACATGTTGATAGTCAATTGAGATAATTTAAATCTTTAAGGGAAATTTTGGTTCTTAATTACACTGAATCACTTTATGTTCAAGTCCAGCAAATAATTTCCAGTCTTTTTTTTTATCTCACTGCGCACATGAAGTCTGAGAGCAACAACTATAAAATAGGCAAAATTTAAAACAGAATCTTTGAATTCAGAGGTTCCCCGCCTGCCCCCTCCCCTTCCTTATTTTTAGAAAAGTGTGTAGAGAAGATTAGGCTTAGGAAATGCCAAACGGCTTCGTGGATTTCTCCTTGGAACTGCTTTTCCAAAATAGACCTAGGACGCGTGCTGAGGAGGATGACCCAGGCGGCCCAGGAACCCTCTCGTAGGAGCGTTCAGATCGTGAGACTGCAGCAGTTTGCACCCACAGAAATCCTGTTGGGGTGAAGCCTGCTGGGCGCAGAGCTCCTCTGGGACACCTCAGCTCAGCAGGAGGGGGTCCTTTCCTCTCCCACAGCAGGGCACACACTCCCTCATCCCCAGTGTGGCTGCTGCTGACAGGCTTTCTGGATTCAAATCAGACCGTTCCGAGGCATGAAAGGTGAGCCAGGAGGCTGAAAGGCGTTCCTCCTGCCCCAGGCACAGACTGGATGAAGTGCCCCCGAGCTTCTGAAAAGCCTGAGAAGTGGCTGCTGGTCACAGGGCCAGGGTCGCCGCTGCTGTCGGCGTGAACACGCTGGGCTCTCTGCTGCCGGCTGTCCTGTTCTGGGCCATGGAGAAATAGAGTGGCCTCTAAGATGCCCTCAGAGATGCCCCTGTGACTAATTTCCTCTGGAAAGCTCCATCGCCTGGGTGCCCCGTTCATATTGGACACAAAGCGCTGTTCCTGGCTGGGTACTGTGAGGACAGCGGAGGAGGCTGGAGAGGTTGTCTGGTGACCCACCTCTCCTGTGCCTGCAAGTTTAGACTCCAGAAACACCTTACAAAGTGGGAGTCAGGGTCGCCCGGCACATGCAGCTGGGAGGGGAGGGGCTGCTAAACCAGGTGGTTGGTGTTCTGTGGAATGCAGCTACAGGAGCCTGCGTGGGGGCGCTGTCCCCTTCCTCGGCTTCCCCTCTGCCTGCGATGCCGGCTGGGAAAACAGCCAGAGACACCGCCCCTGCCCTCACCTGTCTCAGAGGGCGCGGGAGAAGAGCCAGGTCATTACTTGTAACTTGGAAAAATGCGTTTCATGCATTCAGTAAATACGTATCTGGTGGACTGTGCCAGGAGCCGCTCTGGACAGCGCTGACCCTTCTCCAGGTCCACCTCACAGGCCCAGTGTCTCCTTTCTGCTCTTCTCTCACTCCCCATCCCCTGCCCTCTCTCTCTTCAGGCAAAACATGTACCTGAAAACCGCAGTGAGGTTGCGTGCTTTCCACAAACACCTACCCAGATACTCCCAGAATGCAGCAGGAACTCCGGAGCGCATGGCTGGAGCTACAACCTCTGACCTGTGCCACTTGCCAATTCTTCTGAATAGCTGTAAAGTGTATGAGATATTTGCCTCTTATTTATCATGTACCTATTTGCTAGGCACATAGGAAATCCTAAACCAGTAAAATCACAAACTTGCCAATAGCAATGGCGAATGAATATGCCGATAGCTGACTTTACACCAGTATGGAACTTGTATATTTTGAGGCGTATACTTCACAATTGTCATATATGTCTATATAAATATATATGCATGTGTGTATAGCTATATATTATTGCTCTATATGCTATATGTATATATAATATTGCTATATATGTGTGTACTCTGTATGTATGTATATGTGGCAAATATTTCCATTATGAGTATATATATGTGTGTGCATGTATATGTATATATATATATGTGTGTTATATATGAGTATATATATGTAATATATATGTATATATGTATATATATATATATATATATATATATATATATATGAGTATTCATATATACTCATACTGGAAACATTAGCCAATGACTAGCAGGTCCGGTATTGTTTCCTTTAACTCTTGCCTTCATGCCCTGTGCTATGTCAAGGCAGGCTGTCTACTGGAGGAAAAAGCAGGATTTTTGAGGTCAGAGGCTGAGAGAGACCTGGAGGAGGTGTGCGTCCTGGTTCCCAGGGGAATGGTGAGGAGTAATACAATGAGAAGCGTTTAGCACAGTGCTCTTCACAGAGTGCACGCTTACTTAACAGCTGTGATCCTAGCTACTTACACTTGTTGGCCAAGCATGATCTACTGCTGGGGGCAGCTGGCCACCTTCTCCACCCATCAGATCTTACTGGAGCTCAGAGCCTGACACGTTTCATGCCACAGATGCCAAGGCCAGCAGGGTGTGTCCCCACACTACCCACCTCCCAGTGAGGTCCCGCCATGGAGAAATTAGGATGCCAGCATAGGAGCTTCCCAGGGATGCAGACAGGATCACCCATTCTCAGCACCGCGCTTCCTCCAGAAGAGACGTCAGGAGTGGCAGCACACTCCCCAGTGTGCCCCTTCCTTCCCCTCCACCTCCTCAGAGTCCAGAGTCCTGGGAGTGGAGCCCATCCTACTGCACAGCACTGGGAGGGGCTGCTTTGCGGAGAGCCCGGGACATTGGTAGCTAAGACTCTCAAACACACCCTCTGTTTTGCAGGAGAAGGTGGTGTGCTAGGGAGGGTGGAAGAGAGGTGCTCCTCAGTACAACAGCCTGGATTCCAGGAGGCCTGTGGGCCATTTGTAGGCAGAAAAGGGTCCACGTCTGGCAGAGCAGATTAATGAGTGGTGGGTGATCGGCCCTGCACCTCTGTGAAGCCATAGTGGGTGATCTGTGGACACTGGTCTGAAGCCCATGGTGGGTGATCCGTGGACACTGCTGTGAAGCCCATGGTGGGTGATCTGAGGGCACTGCTGTGAAGCCCACGGTGGGTGATCCGAGGGCACTGCTGTGAAGTCCACGGTGGGTGATCCGAGGACACTGCTGTGAAGCCCATGGTGGGTGATCCAGGGACACTGCTGTGAAGCCCATGGTGGGTGATCCAGGGACACTGCTGTGAAGCCCATGGTGGGTGATCCAGGGACACTGCTGTGAAGCCCATGGTGGGTGATCCAGGGACACTGCTGTGAAGCCCATGGTG
>PVJS01060461.1:0-11244 GCA_004027185.1 Glis glis | reverse complement strand
GTCTCACGAAGTTGCGGAGGGCCTCGCTAGGGAGAGAGAGAGAGAGATAGAGAGAGAGAGAAGGAGAGAGAGGAGAGAGGAGAGAGAGAGAGAGATAGATCGCACGCGCATGCGCACTGAGGCTGGCCGCGAACCCGGATCCTCCGGTCTCCACCTCCCAAAGTACTGGGATTACAAGCGTGCGCCACCACGCCCGGCTCCTATTTTATATTTTAATTTGAAACAGTCTTGCTAAATTGCTGAGGGTCTCGCTAGGTTGCTGAGGCTGGCCTGGAACCTGCAATCCTCTTGTTTCAGCCTCCTAAGTACTAGGATTATGGGTGTGTGCCACCATGCCCAGCTCACAGGGTATTCTTTTTTTTTGTTTTGTTTTGTTTTGTACTGTGGATTGACCCCAGGGGCATTGTACCTCTGTGCTACACACCCAGCCCTATTTTATTTTATTTTTAAATTTTTGATACAGGTCTCACTAAATTGCTGAGTGTCTCTCTAAATTGCTGAGGCTGGCTTGGAATCTGTGATCCTTCTGTGTCAGCCTCCCAAGTACTGGGATGGATTACAGGCGTGCGCCACCGCGCCCGGCTCACAGAACAATCTTTAATGATGGGGATTGGGTTCGCATTGATTACTAATAGGTATCAATTGCTAATAGTGAGAACAAGCTCTCATACTCAGGCAGAACAATAAAATCCTTTTCTCTGTCTCTAAGTTCTCAGCCGAGAGCTACAGCCAAGGTTGACCTTGGTCAGCTAAAAGTTGACTGTTAGCCCAGCTAGACACTGAATGTTGCAGGCACCGACACATGCAATTAAAAAAGAATTACAGACTTTCACGATAGCTAAGACTAACATTAAAAGATGAAAAAGCAAGCTATATTAACCCAATATTAATTACTAATAACACAAAATAGTTATAGTCCCAAATCCTTGATACTTTAAAAGACTATATTCCTGTTTATTTTCTTTCCTTTATTATAAAACAAGTTTTCAACATAATAAGTAACTTCTAACAGATAGAAATAAGAAGATGCTGGAAATTCACATTTAATCATGCGTGAGTTAGGTCACATCATTCCTATGATTTACAGTGACTTTCCGTCCTGCTTAGAATGAAAGCAAATTCCGGACTGGTCTACAGGTCCCTGCCAACTCTGGGATCAGAGGTGCCAGGTCCTGCTCCGCTCCCGAGCGCCCTGCGGAACTCGGCATCCCAGGCACGTTTCCGGGGGATGGAGTTCGTAGTGGGACTCCAGGCCCTACGCAGGTTCCGGTGGCCGCTGCGGCGCATGGCGGTGAGCGGTGCGGTGAGGACGCTTGGGTGGAGGGGCCTGGGCCAGTCTCTGGCCCCCGTGACCTTCGTGGTGCCCTTCTTTCTCCAGGCTCCAGGACATCCTGCTCCGGAGGCACCAGCAGCCCCACTCCCGGGTGCGGCCCGCTCGCCCCGCAGACCCCGGCTCCCTGGCCGGGTACCCTGCGACCGGAGTCCTGCAGCTGCCTGTCTCCGCTCAGGGCAACCCACGTGCATTGACGCCGACCTCGGAGCGCATCCTGTAGGCGGTGAAGGAGAGGCAGTCTCGAGGAAGCAAAAGAAGAAGAAGAAGAAAATCCAGAACAGGATCTGTGTGGCGAATGGAGGCGAGAAGGCCTCAGAGGAAGCCCCGCTAAGCGCCGAGGCCCAGGCAAGGATGGGATCCCCTAGTGCTTTTTGGGTGCAAATCTGCGCACAGGGTTGGTCCGCGGAGTTAAGGCGCTGAAGCGGATGGGGGTAGGCGCTGGGGGTCCCACCGCCTCTCTCAGTCACTTCCTCCAATCCATCGCAGGCGGAGCAGCTGGCCCGAGAGCTGGCCTGGTGCGTGGAGCAGCTGGATCTGGGCCTCAAGACGCAGAGACCCACCCCGAAACAGAGTAAGGGGTCTTTCCACAGTGATGGTGCTGTAGCCTGCGGGTGCTGCCAAGGGATGGAATTGCTATACACGAGGTCACTAGACCTTTATTTTTATCTGCAGAAGAGCAGGCTCTTGGGGCAATCCGAACCCTGCGCAGTGAAAGAACACCCCTTCCCCGAAAGAGGCAGCTGATGCGCTCCTGGTTTGGGGACTACAGGGCCCAGATGGAGGCCGAGTGGCGGGAGTCCCTGCGGGCCCTTAGGGCAGGTGAGTAGCTAGCTGGGAAGTGGTTGATTCAGTACATCTAGTTCCAGTGGATAGGGAGGAAGTACCTAGAGACTGGAAAGAAGCCCAGAGCAGCAAGGTTGGTGGGGAAGGAGATGGGCCCAGGGAAGCCTGAGTAGGGAGAAAGGCTGTTCTTCTCAGAGGTGACTGTGGGGAGGAGCCTGGTCCTCTCCCGGTTCTGCTACTGGAATGGGGAAAGCCATCTCCCCTGTCTTTACCTTGGCTTTCTCTGCTGGCCATGAAGCCAGATCCCATAGCAGTGTGAGTGTAATTCTTGGAGCCAAGTAACCTGAGTCAAACTCTGATTCTACCACTTAGGTCTTAACACTTTTGGCAGGATACTGAATCTCTCCGTGACTCTAAATGGGGGTGATGATAATATCTACCTTGTAATTTTGGAAGTTGATTAGTAATGTACAAAGGGGTTAGATTGTGTGGGCAATCATAACTGCATGGGCAGTATTAGCTATTATTCAGTTCTGACTCTCTGCTCCTGGTTCCATTGACAGCTTCCCATTCAGCCCAGGTGCAGCCTGTAGGTGAGGCCACCAGAAAGAAGAGCGGAAGGGTCTGCAGGCCTCGTCCAGCAGGGAGAGCCAAGGCAACCCTGGACACTGCAGATGAGGAGTTTAGGTTCAATTTCTTTTAGCTTCTCATGGAGCATTCTCTTTTCCCTAGCCTGGTGCCAGGGTTTGTCATTTTTTTTTTTTTTCTCTGTCAGCAGATGAGGGGTTGGTCTGTTGATGGCTGGTTCATAGATCTGGAATTGTTGGGCAGGTGTGAGATTTTCAGATGAGCACAAGACCCCATTTGTAGGTTTTTTGATGAAATGTCTCTCCTGCCAGAAGAGAGGCACATTTAGAAAATCTTCTACAGTAAGTTGGAGTGTGCAACATGTTGTATGAAGAATATAATACTCGCTGGGCACAATGGCACACACCTGTAATCCCAGCTATCCAGGAGGCTCAGGCAGGACAGTTACAAATTTGTGGCCAAGACCCTGACTTAAAAAAGAAAGGAAGGGAAGTGGGAGTGTACTCGGTGGTGAGTGCATGCCTAGCATGCACAAGGTCCTGGCTTCAATTTTCCATAGCAAAAAAAAAAAAAAATTATAGTCATTGTCCAGGATTTGATTAAGTAGTCGTTGGTGATAAGGATTTGGGGGGAACTACTAAATTGGACATGGGGCTCACTATTGAAAAGATGTCCTGTTCAGTGGTTTAATGCTTTGTGTATTATGTCCCGTTGCCCTAATAAATCTCCATTTTTTGATAAAATTGGATAATGAGTGAAAGAGTGTGCTAACTGTTGGAGGAAGTAGGGAAAAGGCAGGGCCTGTCACTGCTGGGGGCAGGAGCTCACCCCAGTCCTTGGTCTGTTGTCCATGTTGACTTCATTTCTGAGCAGGTGTGTCATCCTCAGAGAAGCAGCATGGTCTCTGGTCTCCATCAGGCCAGCGTTTGTGCTTAGGAGCCAAGGAGCTTCTTGCTCCAACAGTCCTGGCCAGATACTTGGATTGAGCCTCAGCAGACTACCTGTCTAAAGGTTGGCTGCTTCAGGTGCCAGTCCCAGGCCCTCTGCTCATCGAATTGGGATTTCCAGATGACTTAGTGTCATTGCCCCTCAGACACTGTTGAAGAGAGGTTCAGTTCAGTGAATGCTGGTGGCCTCCAACCTGGACTCTGCAGCCCCAGCACCCATGTCCCATAAGGTCAACCCCCAGTGCAACTGAAGCAGGCAGTGTCATTTTACCTGACAGTAGAGAATGGCCTGGTGGAACCTGAAGAAAGTGCAGTCTCTCAGTTTGCATTGAAGCTCCATTCCTAGAAAATTCAGAATAAACTAAGACTGCAAAAATACTGTTTATACATAAAACAAGCCTAGAACCTCAGCATGTGTGAGGCTGGCAGGACCTGTTTGTGATCAGAGGAGTACCTGTACCTGCACCTGTGCTAACAGGACCAAATGGAGGACATGAGGAAGAAGGAAGAGCACCTGGAGAGAGATGGCAGGGGTGTCCATGCAGAATAGGCACCTGGCAGACTCTCCAGAAGGTGCGGGATGAGCTGATCGAGATGCAGAGGTAGCTTGGGAACTACAAAACGGAGAAACAGATCCTGGTTGTGAGTTTCTTGCTGCATTCCTCTTCTTCGGCTCATACTCTTCTGGGCTCAGGAAACAAGGCACATCTGGGGACATCTGAAACCTGAACCAAGCTTAGCCCTTGGGACACAAGGGAGAGATGGGGAGGCTGGACTCTCCTTTGTTCTAAGGCTGTAAAGTGAGAGAGTGCTGTGGGAGACAGTATCCCACTTCCATGCATTCCACTGCATCCCATGACTGGCCTGGGTGTGGCCCAGTTGCTGGAGTCTTTAAGCCAGTTGTTCCAAGAGATTATTTCTAGCTTTACCATCCTCCAGGAGCCTGTGTTCAAAGATGCCTGTGAATCTGGAATACTTTCTGTTTACCACTCCCTGTTTTCTTTCTAGTGCACAAAAGCATGTTTGGATGTTTCTGAGATAGAGCTGAGAGACCTAGCTCTATGTTAGAGCTGTGGTTCATCATGGTGAGCCAGGCATGGAGGCTGGGGCTGTTCTCTGAGTTTGGAATCTGTAAATCCTCTTGCCTGCTCCTTAATCCATGTAGCTTTTATAAATCAAATATCTTTGGCATTGCTGGGTATGGTTGACGCATGCCTGTATTCCCAGCTACTTGGGAGGCTGAGGAAGGAGGATCACAAATTCAAGGCCAGCTTAGGAAACTTAGCCAAAACCTTGTCTCAAAGAATTTAGCTGGGCATGGTGGTGCATATCTGTAATCCCAGTACCTGGGATTCAAAGTAAAGAATAAAAAATAGGGCTGGGGTCAATCCCCAGTACTGCAAAAAAAAAAAAAAAGCAGAAGGGTAGGAGACCCGAAGGGACAGCCTTACTGGTTGACAGGCTGTTGCTGCAAGGTTTGCTTTAGACTTGCTGTATGGGGCATGTTGACGGTATGTAGGATCCTCTAGGGGCCCCATGTGCAAACATGGCCTGCTGGCAGTACCATGCTCTGGCTTTCACATGGGGGCAATCTGATACAGCTTCCGTGAGCCTTCAGGCAAGGCTCGCCCTGACCCACCTGTGGAGCATCTTTCAGGGTGGGGCTGCTCCAGCTCTTACTAGGACACCCCATTGCCTCCTGAAAGAAGGGCTCATGCTACTATTTCCCTCCTGCTTTCCATTGTGTAGATAGCCACACCTTCAATTCTGTGCATAGAGGGTGGGAATGCAGGCAGTGTGGTGGTACACAGATCCATGTGCCTTGGATGTGGGCACTCGTGAAAGTGACCCTTCCATAGAGGCAGCATACTCTGCAGGGGCAGAGGCAGAGGCAGGAGGTGGCTTCGCCTCAGTGAGATTCCCCAGCCCATCCCCACAGGTGCAGGATAAGTTCTACTGGAAGTTCATTCACCATGACCATCTGGGAGGTGCGTGAGAAGATGGGCTTCAAGAACCTGGTGCTGGAGCACAAGCTGCAGGCATTGAGCATTGCTTCGGAAAAGAGAGGTGCAGTTCAGTGAGGTACTGGCAGCCTCCAACCTGGACCCTGCATTGCTGGCCCTCATGTCCTGCAAGCTTCAGGTAGGCCCTAAGGACTCCTGAGGAGGGGTCTGGCTGGTGCCCCATACCCCTGCCCCTTGTGGGCAGCCTTGTCTCCTGTGGCAGGACTTTTCAGTCCTGCACTGTGCTTCCTAAAATGGGCACAGAGGCTCCTGAGTTAACCACAGGGGAGGGGGCTGTTGTAGGTTTCCCACAGCCTGAGAACAGAGCAGGGGTGCTGCAGGCATCTGTGCCTCTCAGGCACAAGTATACCTGAGTTTCCTCATGGGTTTTGCTCATGTCTCTCTTGGGCCTTCCCAGCACCTCTTTAACCTCATGGCACCTCATAACCTCTGAGCTTCTGCTGGTCAGTTGTCCAGAGTGGGTCATCGTAGCATGTCAGGCTCATTACCAGTAGATTCCGAGGACGGCCTGGGAATAAGAAAAGCTGCTCTTGCAATCTGTGGGACTGAGTTCCTCAGTCACAGAGCTGGGGACAGCCATGGCACTGGGGCCTCGAGGGTGTACTGGCTTAGGGCATGGACCCTTACTATGGGGAGAGTGTAGGGCTGTGGGCATTGGGGGCCTGCCTGGCCCTTGTTGTCTTTGTGGTGCCAGAACAGTGAGGTCTGAGCAGAGCCCAGAACATTCACTCATTTGTGTGGCACTGCCCTGCTAGGACTGTCCTTGGCACAGGTGGGGACAACAGTAAATAAAACAGATGAGGATGCTGCCCCCGTGGGCCAGCTGGGGAGGCAGAGAATACTCAGCTTAACGGTCAGGAGTCTGGAGCCTCCCGCAGAACCTCACAGTTCCTCTGTCACCTGCCTTGTCAAGCTTCTGGTGCTGGGCTGGTCCTTCTGCTCCTTCCACCTAGCTGGGGAGTCAAAGAAGGAACAGGTGACACAGGACAGGGGATCTTTGGCTGACACTGGAAGCCCAGCCAGCTTGGATGACTAGAGGCTGCCAGATCCATGTATGGCCTCCAGCAGCCCAGGTGTGGCTCCCTGGGGACCATTAAAGACAGACAGGCATCATCTCCCAGACATGGCTATTGCTCCCAAGTTAAAAACAGCCGGTCCTGAAGCCCTGACCGGCCTAGTGAGGGGAGGCCAGCTTGTCCCAGGTGATTCTTCCAGGACAGGGGCTCCTGTCTGTCTCTGCTGTTTGTGCTGTGCTTTAGGCAGAGAGACAGACATGGGGCATAGGCTTGAGGCTTCCTCGCTGTCTATGGAGATGTTTTCATCCTGAAGCGCACATACCTTCTACCTACCATGGACTCCAGGCCCAAAGGATTAGCTTTGTGTCAAGGCACCAGATCTCTGTTTAAAACACTCCAACCCTGTTTACTCCACCACCTGCCAACTGTCCTGCCCTCCTGACCTGAGACTGCAGCACTGGCTGTCACAGTGAGCACCCCCTGAGCTGCATAGGGGAGCACCCAGGCATTGTGGCTGCAGGGCTGAGGTCAGTGTCCACCCTCCTTCCATCCGGACCTGAGGTTGTAGCACTGTGTGTCATAATAAGCCCCCCCTGAGCTGCCTGGGGAGCACCTAGGTGTTGTAGTTGGTGTTGTAGTTACAAGGCTGAGTTCAATGTTCGCCCTCCTGCCATCCTGACCTGAGGCTGCAGTATTGGCTGTCACAGTAAGCCCCCCAAGCTGCCTGGGGACCATCCAGGTGTTGTGGCTCCAGGGATAAGGGCAATGTCTACCCTCCTGCCATCTTGACCTGAGGCTGCAGCACTGGATGTCACAGTGAGCCCCCTGAGCTGTTTGGGCTGCAGGTGATTACAGAAGGCCTGTCAGCTGTACCTGGGAGCATCAGGACAGTCAGGAATCAAAGAAGGTTCTGGTCATGGAGACCTGGGTCAGAGAGAGCCCACTCTGCCTCAGATGGGAAACACAGGGCCAGAGGGGGCACATCTGGCTGATGCATTATGAGAGGAACAGAGGGTTCAAGAGCTACCAAGAGGTGACTACAGAACTGGTCCCTGATTGAGAAGGGCCTGGGAAGGTCCAAGGTGACCTGCCTGTGCTTCTGACGAGATCAGGTGTTCATTCACAGGGGAGTAGCAGGTCCTAGCCCAGTGTGTGGCAGTGCCTGTGGGACCAGGTCACCTGGGATAGGCTGAGTCTCAGGTCTTAGGCTGGTGTAGCCCCCAGGTGGAACCTTGTTGAGGCTGGCTGCAGTGTGGCCCTGGGATTAGATGTTCATCTGTCTGTCTGCTCAGTGCTGGATCCTGACTCCAGGGCAGGGCATGTCACTTAGAACACAAGTAAGTAGGGGAGTGAGGTCCCACTGTTTGAAAGTGGAAGGGGTACCTTCCCACCTCAGGAAGGGCAAGCTGGCTCGAAGCTAAACAAGGCTATGCTGCTGAGCATCTGAGATAAGGGTGGTAGGAATGAGTAGTAGCCACCACCGCTGGGGTGCAGATGGTGTGTGGGTCAGCCTTTGCCTTTCCTGGTAATTGCTATCCCAATTAATAGGTGAGGAACCTTCTAGAAGTGTGACAGTGGATCCACAGGGACACTTCTCAGGCTGAGGCAGGTGAGGGTTTGAGGGGCATCCCTGGACTGTGGTCACTTGGCAGCAGAGATGGCTCTGGAGCTACACCAGGCCCAGCTCTCACCATGGTGCATGCAGCACCTCTCAGGTAAAAGCTCCAGCAGCCTCACAGCATGGGGAGTGTGTCCTGAGGGGCCTGGGCCCTGTAGATCCCAGCTCATGACATCTGGGCCAGCTCTATGAAGTTTTTTTTTTTTTCTTTTGGTACTGGGGATTGAACCCAGGGGTGTTCTACCTCTGAGCTATACCTCCAGCCCTATTTTTTTTTAATTTTGAAACAGGGTCTTGCTAAGTTACTCACTAAATTGCTGAGACTGGCTTTGAGCCTGCAAGCCTCCTGTCTCACCCTCCCAAGTACTGGGATTACAGGTGATGCCACCATGCCCAGCTTCTGTGAAGTTTTAGATGTTACCAGAGCCAGGCTTGATGGCGCATGCCTGTAATTCCAGTACTTGGTAGGCTGAGACAGGAGGATCGCAGGTTTGAGGCCAGCCTCAGCAACGTAATGAGGCCCTCAGCAACTTAGCAAGATTGGCTGGGCGAGTGTTAGGTCAGTGGCAGAGTTTCAACATGGCCTTGGTAGCCAATATTTACACCTGTCTTGTGGTCCTGTTCCCAAAGAGGAAGAGATAGAGGTTTCATGTGTAGAGAATCCTGTGCCAGACATGAAGGAGGAAGGTGTACTAAGTACTTTTTTTTTTCTTTTTTGGTACTGGGGATTAAACCCAGGGGCATTTTACCTCCAAGCTACACCTCCAGCCCTATTTTTATTCTCTATATTTGAAACAGGGTCTCACAAAGCTGCAGAGGGCCTCACTAAGTAGCTGAGGCTGGCCACGAACCCAGATCCTCCCGTCTCAGCCTCCCAAGTACAATTTTATTTTTTTATTTTGAAACAGAGTCTAAGTTGTGGAGGGCCTTACTAGGTTGCTGAGGCAGGCCGCAAACCTAGAATCCTCCTGTCTCAGCCTCCTAAGTGCTGGGATTACAAGCATGCGCCACCACACCTGGCACATTTGTTGTTTATTATAAAGGATATTACAAAGGATATGCATGAAGAGATACAGAGGGTGAGGAATGGGGGAAGGAGCTCCCATGTCCTCTCTGGGTGTGACACCCTTCAGAAACCTCCATGTGTTTAACTATCCAGAAGTTCTCTGAATTTTGTTCTTTGTAGTGTTTGTTTGTTTGTTTGTTTGTTTGTTTGTTTTGGTACTGGAAGCATTCTACCTCCAAACTATACCCCAACCCTACTTCATTTTTTATTTGGAAACAGAGTCTCGCTAGGTTATTGAGAGCCTCACTAAGTTGCTGAGGCTAGCCTAAAACCTGCAATCCTCCTGTCTCAGCGTCCCAAGTACTGGGATTACAGGTGTGTGCCACCACGCCCAGCCACCCTTTGTGTTTTTTATGGAGACTTCATTGCATAGGCATGATTGCTAATTGACTGAGTGGGAAAACCCCAGAAAGGGCAAACTGTGTGGTCTGGGTCAGTGGATATCTATTTCGGTCAACATTCTCACTACTGTGACCCAATAAGCCTGACTACACAAAACTTAGAGGAAGGAAGATTTATTTGCTCACAGTTTTTGGAGATTGCAGGGTTCAGTACATGTCAGGCTGGGTCTGCAGAGCTCAGGGCATGGTGGTGGGAAGCAATGAGGAGAGAGCAAAGCTCTGCTCTCACATCATGCAGGCTGTAAGCGAGAGAGAGAACAAGGGGAGGAAGGACCTTATATAATCTCCAAAGCCACCTCCCCTGGGACCTCTCCTCCACATCCCAAGGAACCCCAAGCCCCAACTTCACCACAGCCTCCTAGTTTCTGTGAGGGCTGAGGAGACATTCTAAATCCAAACCATTACACTCCACCTGGCCCCCAAGACCTTGCAACCACCTTAAAATGCAAAATGCATTTAATCTGCTGGGAATGGTAACACACACCTGTAATCCTAGTACTTGGGAGGCTGAGACAGAAGGATCGCAGATTCAAAGCTAGCCTCATCAACTTAGCAAGACCTTGTTTCAAAATAAAAAAAGTCAGACACAGTAGAGCACACTTGTAGTCTCAGCACTTGGGAGGCTGAGACAGGAGGATCACAGGTTCAAGGCCAACCTCAGCAACTTAGTGAAGCCCTCTGCAACTTAGTGAGGCCCTGTTTCAAAATAAAGAATAAAATAGAGCTGGGGGTGTAGCACCAAGGTAGAATGCCCCTGGGTTCAATCCCAGTACCACAAAAAAAGAAAAAAAGAAAGAAAAAGAAGGAAGGAAGGAAGGAGGGAGGGAGGGAAGGAGAGATGGAGGGAGGGAGGGAGGGAGGGAGGGAGGGAGGAAGGAAGGAAGGAAGGAAGGAAGGAAGGAAGGAAAGAAAGAGCAAGCTGTGCATGGTGATGTACACTCGTAATCCTAGTACTCGGAGACTGAGATAGAAGGATTGCAGGTTCATGGGCACCCTCAGCAACCTAGTGGGCACTCCACAACTTAGTGAGACCCTGTTTCAAGATTAAAAAAAAAAAAAGCCAGGCGTGGTGGTGCACACCTGTAATCCCAATATTTGGAAGGCTGAGACAGGAGGACCACAGGTTTTAAGCCAGATTGAGCAACTTCATGAGACTCTCAGCAACTTGGTGAGACCCTGTTTCCAAATTAAAAAAATAAAATAGGACTGGGGGTATAGATCAGAGGTAGAATGTCCCTGGGTTCAAACCCAGCACCACTAAAATAAAATAAAATAAAATAAAATAGGGCTAGGAATGTAGCTCAGAGGTAGAATGCCCCTGGGTTCAATCCCCAGTACCACACACACACACACACACACACACACACACACACACAAAATGCATTTAGTCCATTTTCAAAAGTTCCCATAGAGCCGGGCATGGTGGCGCACACTTGTAATCCCAGTACTTTAGGAGGCGGAGACCGGA
>PVJS01060460.1:0-11244 GCA_004027185.1 Glis glis | reverse complement strand
CCTCCGGTCTCCGCCTCCCAAGTACTAGGATTACAAGCGTGCGCCACCACACCCGGCCCCCAGCCCTATATTTTATTCTTTTTTTTTTTTTTTGGTACCGGGGATTGAATCCAGGGGCGTTCTACTTCCGCGCTACACCCCTGGCCCTATTTTTTATACTTTATTTTGAAACCGGGTCTCACGAAGTTGTGGAGGGCCTCACTAAGTAGAGAGGGGGGGGGGGAGAGAGAGAGAGAGAGAGAGCTGAGGCTGGCCGCGAACCCGGATCCTCCGGTCTCCGCCTCCCAAAGTACTGGGATTACAAGCGTGCGCCACCACGCCCGGCCTGGCTTATTCTTTATTTTGAAACAGGGTCTCGCTAAATTGTGGAGGGCTTTACTAAGTAGCTGAGTGAGGCTGGCCGTGAACCCAGATCCTCCCATCTCAGCCTCCCAAGTAATGGGATTACAAGTGTGCGCCACCATGCCCAGCTTTATCCTTTATTTTGAAACAGGGTCTCACTAAGTTGCGGAGGGCCTCACTAAGTAGCTGAGGCTGACTGTGAACCCAGATCTTCTGGTCTCAGTCTCCCGGATTACAAGTGTGTGCCACCACGCCCGGCTTCTTGTCTGGTTTTGAGCCTCCGCTGAATGGCAGTGAGAAGCACTCTGGCGTGTGGCTTCCTCCCCGCCACCTTGTCAGTGAGACCATCCAGGTTGTGTGTAACGGTCCTTTGCTCTTTTTCAGTGCTGCAGAGGTGTCCTCTGTTTGCATATTGTCACTAGTTATGTGTCCGTTCTCCTGTGGACCGGCTTTTGGGTTGTGTCAACCTCTTCTACTGTGAAATGCCTTGCTCTTGCCTTTGGGGGCACACATGTGCTCATTACTGTTAGATGTGGACCCAGGGTGGGGTGCCGGCTCTCCCCACTCAGTATCTGCAGGAAGGAAGTTCAGGTTGGTGGTCTCTCGCCAAGGTGTCCTGGGCTGGAGCTGAGCTTTCCACAGGGTCTTAGGATGAGGCAGACTCGGGGCTCTTGGCTTAGACATTCTGCACCCATTTACTGACTTCCAGATGGGATTTTAGCTGGTTGGAAAGGTGGTCAAATTTAGAGAGGCTTAAAAGCCCGGCCAAAGAGACTGAGAAAAGCCGGGCGTGGTGGCGCACACCTGTAGTCCCAGTACTTGGGAGCCTGAGACAGGAGGATCATAGGTTCGAGGCCAGCCTCAGCAACTTAGGCCCTCTGCAACTTAGTGAGACCCTGTTTCAAAATAAAAAATAAATTAGTAGCTGGGTTTGTAATCCCAGTACTTAGGAGGCTGAGACAGGAGGATTGCAGGTTTGAAGCCACTCTCAGCAACTTAAGCTCTCAGCAACTTAGCGAGACCCTGTTTCCAAATTAGAAATAGAATAGGTCTGGGGTATAGCCTGGAGGTAGAAGGCCCCTGGGTTCAATCCCCAGTAACACATACACACACACACAAATAATAATCATAATAACACATACACAAATAAAAATAAATAATAATAATAATAAATAAAATAGTGCTGGGGGTGTAGCTCAGAGGTAGAATGCCCCTACTAGATCCCATCCCCAGTACCACAATAAAATAAATAAATAAATAAATAATAAAGAAACTGAGCATTAGCTAGGCACGGGCACACACCTGCAATCCCTGCTACTCAGGAAACTGAGGCGAGGGGATCCCAAGTTTTTTTTTGTTTGTTTTTTCGGTACCAGGGATTGAACCCAGGGGCATTCTACCTCCAAGCTACACCCCCAGCCCTATTTTTTATTCTTTATTTTGAAACAGGGTCTCACTAAGTTGCAGCCTCACTAAGTAGCTGAGGCTGGCCGCGAACCCGGATCCTCTGGTCTCAGCCTCCCAAGTACTGGGATTACAAGCGTGCGCCACCACGCCCAGCCGGATCCCAAGTTTGAAGCCAGGCTGGGCAACTTAGTAAGACCCTGGCTGAAAATAAAAGATAAAAGGCTGAGCACGTAGCTCAGTGGTAGAGCATCCCTGAGTCCAATCCTCAGTTAACACACACACACACACATAAAAAAAAGAGAGAGAGAGACATTGAGCATTGGTCCATTTTTCTCAATTTGGGAAAAAACTGGAGTGATCAAAAATTGGAGTGTGTGGTGGTGCACGCTTGTAATCCCAGTACTTGGGAGGTGGAGACCGTAGGATCCGGGTTCACGGCCAGCCTCAGCTACTTAGTGAGGTCCTATGCAACTTCGTGAGACCCGGTTTAAAAATAAAGTATACGATCTATCTCTCTCTCTCCTCTCTCCTCTCTCTCTCTCTACCTAGTGAGGCCCTCCGCAACTTCGTGAGAACCGGTTTCAAAAATAAAGCATAAAAAAATAGGGCTGGGGGCGTAGTGCAGAGGTAGAACGCCCCTGCGTTCAATCCCCAGTATGGCAAAAAAAAAAAAAAGTATAAAAAAAATAGGGCTGGGGGTGTAGCTCAGAGGTAGAACGCCCCTGGGTTCAATCCCCAGTACCACAAAAAAAAAAAATTTTTGGAGTGCTATATATATATATATTTTTTTTGCGGAACTGGGGATTGGACGCGGGGGCGTTCTACCTCCGCGCTATGCCCCCGGCCCTATTTTTTATACTTTATTTTGAAACCGGGTCTCACGAAGTTGCGGAGGGCCTCACTAAGGATAGAGAGAGAGAGGGAGAGACAGAGACAGAGAGAGAGCTGAGGCTGGCCGCGAACCCTGATCCTCCGGTCTCCGCCTCCCAAAGTACTGGGATTACAGGCATGCGCCACCACGCCCGGCTGGAGTGCTGTATTTTTTTTTTTTAAATTCCCAAGCTGAATTAAGCAATCCCCCTCTGAAAGGTTTTGATTCCTCTGTTGTCCCCCTTTGTTTCTGCACCCCCTTCCCAAGTGTCAGATAGGTACATGATTGGATGATTTTTCCTTTCTGGTTGAGAGATTTGTAGGAATGTGGCCCCAGAGGAGGGGAGAAATGTGTAGCTGCTAGAGGAGCTGGGGTTAGTGTATGTTGGTTGGAGGGGAGTGGGAGTGAGATGTGGACCCTGCCCTGGCAGGAGGGCAACTGATCCTCTTTCAGAAGGCCTGCCAGGCAGAGCTGCCAGCCCCTGGCTGCCCTTTCCCTCTAATCCCCTCTGGAGAAGGGCCAGGCTGTGGGCTGCTGACCTGCTCCCATGTGGGTCCACCTCCCCCCAAAAGGCAGCCACCCAGACGCAAACGGGCACAACAGCCCGAAGGCAGGAGGGCTCGTCCTCGTTCCCAGGCAGCCCGAGGGAGCAGCGTGGTCAGTTCAGATTAACAGCACTCGAGTCAGATTCTACCTGCGAGTTAGGTGAAGATGGAAGTTCCTCCACGGATAAAAAATACAAGAACAAAAATCCTTCCCAGGGTGCATTAACATTCCAGAGATGTTCAAGAACGCGTTGCCAGTTTAGCTCAGCCTGTGGGTGGCTGCCGGCGAGCACTTCATGGCTACAGCTTGAAAGGGTTCAGATCTGAAACTAATGAATGAAAATCTGACCTCGGAGGGTTTAAAAAGAACAAACCACGAGAGACTGCTGGGAACCTGAACTCCCAGCCGGACCAGGGGAAGAAATGACTGTGACAGCTCGGCCTGTCTTCATTCATTCACTCAGCTCCCTCCGCGATAGGTGTGGCTGCATGCCTGTTTTACAGATGAGGAGGCTGAGCTAGCAGAGGTTAAGTGACAGGCTGCTAATGGCAGGGCGGGTCCAGTAGAGGTGGTCTGGTTCCAGGCCTAAGGCTCTCCCAGCCCTGGGAGATCTGGGGTTGATCTGATAGGGGGTAGTGAGGGCAAGCTGCCTCCACCCTCGGCCTCCAGCTCACCTGCAGCCTCGTCAGCCTGTGCACAGCCGATTACCAGACACTCGGTGACTCAAAACACAAACTTATTATCTCACAGTTTGGAGTCAGAAGACCAAAGTGCCTCTCACTGGGATACTGTCAAGGTGTCAACGGGCTGTGCTCTCTGGAGGCTCCAGGGGAAAATCCATTCTGGCCTCTTCTGGCTTCTGGAGGCTGCTTGTGTTCTTTGGCCGTGGCCCCCTCTTCTATCTTCTAAGGCAGCAGCCGAGCACCTTCCGCCTCTTCCCTCTGCTTCACGCCGCCTTCACTGCTCCCCCCCAGCTGGTCCAGGATGGCCCGGCTCCAGATCCTCAACCTAAACACACCCGCAGAGTCCCCTTGCTGTGTCAGGGGACATGTTCACAGGTTCCCGGGCCAGGACGTGGCCATCTTTGGGAAGCTGTTATTCAGCCCACCATACAGGGCATAATAAAAATTGGGGCAGGAGTAAGATGCCCCTCAAACGTGAAGTTAAAATGACTCAGAAGAGGGTCAGGGTGAGATGGCGAGGTGCTCTCTGGAATGCTTAAATTCCAAGGCAGGCGGTCACATTTAGAGGCTACACATAGCTGCATGGCTTGTCTGAACGCTCGGAGGGGGGCCTGGGGAAGAGGGATCAGCCAGCGCCTTCTTCCCTGGAGAAGCGTGCAGGTGGGATCGTGTTGGGGAAGTGGCAGTTTGTGTCCATTTTCTGGGCTTGGCCAGGGCCTGGTTGAGTTTTACTCAAGACCCCTCCCGCTCCCTGTGTTCTGATTCTGCGCGCTCACATACCTTCTGGTGGCAGGGTCAGCTCTCTTGACCCTGATAGGTGGTGGAGAGGACAGTCATAAACTGGCCCGAGCCTGGACCTGGGAAGCGACAGGCCCTGACCCTGTGGCTTGATGGCCTCATGGGGCCTGCCTCCTGCTGCTCCCCAAGGCTCCTTCCAGGGGACTCACACCTGCCAGGGTGCTCTGACTGGATGAGACCCCTCTCACTGGGCTGTGAGAGGGTCTGTGAATGGTGGAATGCCTCGGGGGGGGGTCTGCACTTGGGTCCTGCTGCCCCACGAGAGGCTCGCTCCCGCAGCCCCATGCGGGCACCTGTTCTCTGCACGTGCCTGCCAAGCATCAGGAGACAGCACGTTTGCCTCCGTGCCTTTGTCCATGCTGTGTCCTCTGTCCCCAGAGCAACTGTTCGGCAAATATTTTTCTAGCAGCCACTGTCAGCCAGGCAGGGTGGGGACCAAGGAGGACATGGGGCTGTCCTCCCGGAGCCTGTCACTGGGAAGACAGGTTGTTAAGTGCAGTGAAAGAAGAGGATAGGCCCTGGAAAAGGTGGCATGCTCCAACCTGACAGGGGGTGAGAGGTGTCATGGCAGCCAGGGATGGAAATCTATGGTGAGCACGTTCCAGTCCCCGAGGCTGGTGTGGTGGCAGTGGAGGGTGTCCTAGAGTTTTGGACTTGGGTAGAACTGCAAAGGGCAAACTTGTTCACCTGTTCCCTTGTCCAGCCAAAGCATGTTGGGGCCAGCTGTGTCCAGGCCTGAGACAGGTGTCCCTAAGACATGACCTCTGACCTCCACAGGGTTGCCGTCTAGCCAGGGAGAAGGCAGGTGAGGGAACCACCCTGCAAGGTTCCTTGGTCACTGTTCCTGCCTCAGGGAGCCTCTAGCCTTGTTTGAGTGGGATCCTCCATATTCCAGAAACAACCAGCTAGAACATTGCTAGAACATTCTAGTCGGTGCAGTGTCTGTATCATGGCAGCCTTGTCTTCCTGTTGCCTCCCTACCAGGTGAGTCTGACTGTGTCCTGATGGTGCCCATAGCAGGTACCTTTGCCCCCCTTGGTGTGGCCTCTCCACGCTGGCAGACAGTGGGTGTGACTCAGCCTCCAGCTTCTGCTGTCCTTCCCCCACCCCACCCAAACACCCAGGTCCTTTAGCCGTGGAAAGTGACAGTAGTGGGGAGGGTCCAGGTGACAGAGCCCACAGAGTGCAGGCTCATTGCTCAGTTGATTGTGCGATTCTCTTCTGCATCGATGCATCCTGCTGGGCCTAGAGAGGTGGCTAAGGTGGGGCACACAGGACGGTGGCAGCCGACCTTCTCAGTTCCATAGAGTAAAGGTGGGCACAGCCAGGCCCAAGTGAGCTGGCCCTGGGGAGGCCATGATGTGAGAGGGAGGGGTCAAGGGACCTCGATGACTGGGCCTGAGGAAGGGCATGTGGGCAGGGGTTGCCAAGGGAGGATCACAAGACAGGAGGATCACAGGTTCGAAGCCAGTCTCAGCAACTTCATGAGGCTGTCAGCAACTAAGCAAGACCCTGTTTCAAAGTAAAATAGGGCTGAATGTGTAGCTCATGGGTAGACGTCTTCTGGGTTCAATCCCCTGCACCACAAAAAAAAAAGAAAAAGAAAGAAAGTGTGAGAGCCAGCTGCCCTGGACACACTGCAGGCGCCAGCCTCCCCCCGCAGCTCTGGAGGACTGTCCCGGCCACGCTTCTCCACTGTTCTGGAATCCAGAACACTCAGAAATCTCAAAGGCCCTTCCTAAGTCTGCAGCAGACTAATTTCATGGCAAAAATCTGACCTGAATTGTTGGGAGACTAATTATGGTCTTTAAAAATATCTTACCTAGGGTGATCAGCCATGCTTTTCCTTATGGGAATAGTATGCATTCGATTTTGGGGGTGCCCAGACCCATCTGGGAGTGTCACACCTTGTCATATATACAGCACCATAATCCTTTTTTTTTTTTTTTTTTTGTAGTACCAGGGATTGAACCCAGGGGCATTCTACCTCCAAGCTACACCCCCAGTCCTATTTTTTTTCTTTATTTTGAAACCAGGTCTCACTAAGTTGTGGAGGGCCTCACTAAGCTGAGGCTGGCAGCGAACCCTCCGGTCTCAGCCTCCCAAGTACTGGGATTACAAGCGTGTGCCACCACGCCCGGCTAAGCACCATAATCCTTGCTAAAGTCTGGAAAATTCTGAGTTTCTAAACTCAGTGGGCTCAAAGGCCGTGGCTTCAAGACAGTGTGCTCCTGTGTTCTTCTCCCCAAGGAACAAAGTCAGAGGCCAGTCACCTGCCAGTCCCGGCTCAGATTCCAGCTCAACTTCCTGACTCAGGCCTGGGACAAAGTGCCCACTGTGTGGCGCAGCCTCTGGGCAGTATCTGGGAGACTGGTGTGGAGTGACTGTGTTTGCTGGCAGGGGGCCTCCGGGAGGGGCTGGGCAGGTGCTTGACTTTGCTTTCTGTCTGACCTGCAGCCTGGAACTGGGTGGGGGGTTGTCCTGGGAAGAATAAGGACAGAGAGGCAGAGTGATTCTGAAGAAGAGGGGGCGGCACGGCGGCCCAGTTGGGAGAGTTTGGCTTTTGCCCATTGCTTACAGCACTGTGCTTCATACTTTCTTTGGTCACACATCTTGTCAGTAACAACAAAAAACTTATTGAGCATGCACCCCCAATATACAGGTATTGATGTAGTTAGAAGTATATATATATGTATTATCTTGGTGTGTGTGTGTGTGTGTGCGTGTGTGTGTGTTACTGGGGATTGAACCCAGGGGCATTCTACCTCTGAGTTACACCCCCAGCCCTTTTCATTTTTTATTCTGAAATAAGATCTCTCTACGTTGCTAAGGGCCTTGCCAAATTGCTGAGGCTGGTCTCGAACCTGCAGTCCTCCTGTCTCCGCCTTCAAAGTACTGAGATTATAGGACTTTGTCACCACACCCAGCCATATTATCTTATGGTTATACTATTTACATATTAAAACCTACTCCAAGAATAGGAGCCAGAGGACAAGTTGAAGATGTAATAATTCTTTTAAAAATTGCTTTGTTGATGGTGCGAAAGCCTCTGGCTTCTATGCTGGTTGTTTGGATGCGTGTGCTTTAGTGCTCTTGGACAGAGGGTTTGGAAGGTCTGGCTCTGCGTGCAGTTTGCTTCCATCCTCGGTTTTAATGGCTGCCTTCTTGAAACAGATCCCTGCCCTGGACACGTAGCTGCACATGGAGGAAACACTTACTGGCTTTCTTTCCAAATTGGGTTACTCATTTTTTCATCCCATCCGCTGGGTCTGCAGAGGATTTGTTGAAATTTGGCTAGTACATTTCCATCCTCCCTGCTGCCAATCAGATGTTTTTGTAAACTAAATGGAAGGTATTTAAAGTTCTTAACACATAAATCCAAAACTCACTGAAATGCTTTGGAAATTTTTTTAACAGACTAGCAAATTGTGTTATGTAGTATTTTAGGAATTCAGATGTGAGAGATTGTGTGCGCGTGCGTGCGTGTGTGTGTGTGTGTGTGTGTGTGTGTGTGTGTTTAAATCAGTATGAGAAGCCGGGCATGGTGGTGCACGCTTGTAATCCCAGTACTTGGGAGACTGAGACAGGAGGATCGTAGGTTCGAGACTAGCCTCGGCAACATAGCAAGACCCTGTTTCAACATAAACAGTAAAATCGTCTTGGGGGTATAGCTCAGAGGTGGAATGCCCCTGGATTCAAACCCCAGTAAAACACATACACACACACACACATACACACACACACACACACACTCTCACACTCACACAATCAGTATGAGACAAGCCAGGCACAGTGGTGTATGCCTGTAATCCCAGTATTTGGGAGGCTGAGACAGGAGGATTGCAGGCTCAAGGCCAGCCTTAGCAACTTAGCGAGACCCTCAGCAAAATAGGGCTGGGAATGTAGCTCAGAGGTTGAATGTCCTGGGTTCAGCCCCCAATACCCCCATCCCCCCAAAAAAATCAGTATGAGACATATTGTTTTGGGTAACAAAATCCTGCAACAGTTGAAACATTCCAAATGTGTGTTTTCCCAATGCTCCGCCCTAGCCTGGGTCTCTCAAAGAGCAGCTTTCTTCTCATTCATTGTGACAACACGCCTCTTCTGTGAAGGGACATTTTAAACATGCTTAAAGACATTTTGAAAATAGTGCTAGAAAGCAAATCTCTGACTGCCAGTTGTAGAAAAAAATGGCCAAATGTGGAGACTTTTTTTGGGTCAAAGAAAAATGTTAACAGCTGGGCTTGGTGGTACATGTCTGTAATCCCAGTCCTTGGGAGGCTGAGACAGGATCGCAGGTTTGAGGCCAGCCTCAGCAATTTAGTGAGACCCTGTTTCAAAATAGAAAATTAAAAGGGCGGGGGCTATAGCTTGGAGGTCGAATACCTCTGAATTCAATCCCTAGTACAAAAAAAGAAAAAGAAAAATGTAACTCTGTTACATTACAAAAACTATTAGGTTAGTTTTTGTTGTTTTGTTCATTTGTTTGTGGTGCCAGAGATCTACCCCAAGACCTTGGGTGCACTGGTTAAGTGTTCGCCCATTGAGCCATACTCCAGCCCACGGTCTAGTTTTGACCACTCTGATTGCTCTTCCACAAAATAACCAGTAAGTCTCTGATCCAGGCAATGTCCCTGGTTGCTCCCCATCTCAGTACAGATTTTGTAGACGATTCTGCTGTCATGGGAGGGACTTTCTCCCTGCCCTGCACTGAGCCTCAGCAGTTACCAGGTGGTGCAGTCTTATTGCATCTTTTCCTCTCCGCTTTCAACAGAAAATCCCAAGCTGGGCCCAGCGGCATGCACCAGCTGCTCAGGAGGCTGAAGAAAGGATCACTGGAGCTCAGTAGTTCAAGGCCAGCCTGGGCAGCTTACCCAGACCCTGTCAAAAAAAAATAAATAAATAAAAGAGAAGTCGGGCGTGGTGGTATACACTTGCAATCCCAGTACTTTGGAGGCTGAGAGAGGAGGATTTAAAATATAAAATAGGGCTGGGGGCGTAGCTCAGAAGTAGAATGCCCCTGGGTTCAATCCCCAGCACCAAATAAAATAAAATAATAAATAAATAAATGTAAAAATAAAGGAGAAAAAATTCCAGATGTCATGTTTTCACCCTTAAATGTGTCAGTACGCATCTCTACACGATAAGGACTTAAAAATTTCTCTATTTTAGCCAGGCGTGGTGGTGCACGCTTGTAATCCCAGTACTTGGGAGACTGAGACCGGAGGATCTGGGTTCGTGGCCAGCCTCAGCTACTTAGTGAGGCCCTCCGCAACTTAGTGAGACCCTGTTTCAAAATAAAGAAAAAAAATAGGACTGGGGGTGTAGCTTGGAGGTAGAACGCCCCAGGGTTCAATCCCCAGTATCGCCAAAAAAAATTCTCTATTTTGAAATAGTTGAATTCTCACAGGAAGTTACATATTGCCTAAGAGTCCCATGTGCCTTCTTCTCCCATGCCTCCAGTGGCGATGTAGTGACATCAGAGCCAGGATGTGGCCATGAGGATAGTACTGAGCACCGGACTACAGAGCTGAGTCAGCGCTCACCGTTCTCACGTGTGGTGTGTGCGTGCGTGTGTGTGTGTGTGTGTGTGTGTGTGTGTGCATGCATACGCATGTGTGTGTGTAGTTCTATGTGATTTTATCCAGTGTGGATTCATGTAACCACACCACTATCAAGATGCAAACAAGCCAGGCGTGGTGGTGCACGCTTATAATCCTAGTACTTGGGAGGCAGAGACCGGAGGATCCGGGTTCGCGGCCAGCCTCAGCTACTTAGTGAGGCCCTCCGCAACTTCGTGAGACCCGGTTTCAAAATGAAGTATAAAAAATAGGGCCGGGGGTGTAGCTTGGAGGTAGAACGCCCCTGGGTTCCATCCCCAGTACCGCAAAAAAAAGAAAAAAAAAGATGCAAACAGTTTCATCACCTGGAAGAAACCCCCTGCACAGCCCCCCTCATCGCTGTCTTCTGCCAACCACTGACCTGCGCTCCATCTTCATGGCTGTGTCATTTTGAAAATGTTCTATAAATGGAATCGTACAGTGTGCGACCTTTTGAGATGGGCTAGTTTTACTGAATATGATGCCCTGAGTCCCATCCAGGTTGCTGCAGGCGTCAGTAGCTCCTCGTTTCTTATTGCCGAGCAGTATTCTGTGGTCTAGGTGCATCCGTTTAATCTTCACCTGTTGAAGGTCATCTGAGTTGTTTCCAGGTCTTGGCGATTATAAATACAGCTGCCGTGAACATTTGTGTACAGGTTTTCATGTGAACATAAGTCTTCATTTCTCTAGGAGAAATGTCTAAGTGATGACTGGTTGTATGGGAGGTGCATGTGCGTTTTATAAGAAACTGTCCAACTGTTTTCCAGGGTGGCTGTACTGGATGCTTATCTGTCACTCATCTTTTTTTTTTTTTTTTTTTTTTTTTGCAGTACTGAGGATTGAACCCAGGAGCATTCTACTTCCGAGCTACACCCCCAGCCCTATTTTTTTTTTTTTTTTTTTTTTTCGGTACCGGAGATTGAATGCAGGGGCGTTCTACCTCCGCGCTACACCCCCGGCCCTATTTTTTTATGCTTTATTTTGAAACCGGGTCTCA
>PVJS01060459.1:0-11244 GCA_004027185.1 Glis glis | reverse complement strand
AAACTTCACCATCGTTTCTCCGAAGAGCTTCCTGATCTTCACATCTTGGACTGGGACTGAATTAGTGGTTGCTCCGATCCTAAGACTCCAGCTCTTAGACCGTTCGACCAGCTACTGGTTCCTCTGACTCTCCACGTGCAGTCAGAACCTGGGACTACATTGCTTCAAACTGTAAGCCCATCTGATAAATCCCTTTTTTTAAATATACTCATTCTGTGTATTCCGTTAATCTAGAGAACCCTGTCCAATACAGAGGTGTTCAGTAAATACTTAAAAAATGAATACTACAAACATTTATAAGAAAAGCCGAGTTGGTTTTCCAGAACTCTGAGCTAAGCCTTTGTCCTCAGGCTCTGTTTCTGTGGTGCTTAACATTATGACCTAGTTATGAGTTGAGGATTGTTTAATGGACATGTGTGTTTCTGTGTTTTCTGTTAAGTGTATGGAAAATGAATACTTAGTTTTGGAATAATGTGATTGAGAGAAATTACATTATTGGAATATTCTAATTACATTATTAGAATAATGGAATTCGTATTCCATCATGGGGGCAGTAGTATAGACTGCAAAGGGCGTGTAGAAGAAACGGTCGTTTCCATAAGAAACCAAGCACTGAGAACTCTTTGGGTTAAGTACAAATAAACAGCTTCAAGAGTCTTTGTCTAAAGGGTCATTTCACAAAACATTGATAAATCTTGTTGTCTTAATAGCTGGAGGACAAGATTCTCTTGAACAACACTGGAGACCTAATTTATCCTGGGAAATTAGCATTTGTCACTTCCTGTTGTCCTTCAACATGGGCAAATGGTTTGATTGACATGCAGACATCCATGATAGTTTCAAGGTGTTCCTTTGGAGTGGCTTCACTATGCTGGGATTCCCCCACTTTCTGGGTCAGCCGTCTACACCTGTCTGAGCATCTCTTTAGTCTGTCGGGGCGTAGTAACTGAATGCAGACAGAGGCAGCTTTGAGGATATTGGGAGCAGATCACTTGTGAAAATGTATAGCATTGAGAGAGAAAAGAATTCCTTTGTCTAGATTCACAGCTTCTTTTCGCTACCATTCCAAGTCCTTATTTCTTTCTACATGTTTCCAGATGTTAGTGGACCCAAGAGACGTGGGTTTGCACTTATCTCGTCTGCCTCGTGTTGGCTACCTGGGTCTATATCTAGACTCCTCTGACCCTTCCTGTCTGCATCCTGCCCACACAGCATGGCCCTTTTCTGGGATGGGTGGCTTAAATTTCTCTTGACAGAAATGGGGTCTTCCCACTGCAGAGAAGTTCCGTCCCTTGAAATTAAATCCAGACGAAGAATCACTCAACCTCTTGCGAATCAATCCTGGGCTGATTTGGTAGCTTATGGTCTTGTAATTAAATCTTCTTTTATATCCATATCTGGGTAGTTAGACCACTAGACTTGGGGGCTGAATTTCTAAAATTCTGGGAAGCCTGACTCATTAACTTAGCAACATGCACCGTCTCACCCCACGTTAAGGATAACAAAGGGCACGATTGGTAGTGGGGTTTGTGACCTGGGAAGTTAGACTCAAGGAAACTGTTCGCTTATTCAAAAAATGAGAGCAATTCCTACCTCAGCGGGCTTCGCACATGCAACTCAAATGGCTCTCTAGATTTTCTTCTAGGTGGTATTTTTGAGAACAGCACAGCTGGCAACAAAATACATCATTACAAATTTGGGGAAATTATATGAGGGAAAGAATAAAATCAGGACACTGCCCTGATCTAAAAGATGCTGGGCATCGAGCTCCTCTTTCGCATTTTATTACTTAAACTCTGGTGTGCATCAGCACTGTCATAAACTGGTGTGCGATGCCAGCACTACAGTCCTAATGGAGAGGAGATGGCAGTATAGTGGCATGCGCCCGCCTGCATGCTCTTGGATGTTCACAGGTGTGTTTTTGTCCCTGTCTCTCTGTCCCTCAGTTTCTCTGTGTGTGTCTCAGCTACAATAGAGCCCCGGTCTGACACATCCCAGCTGGGCCTCTTTAACACTAGACTGCGAAAGTGGAAGGCAAGGGTCCCGGTTACTACAGAAACCGCAGAGAGTGGAAATAGAATGTGAACGACTTCTTGCGTCTTGTTTTCTGACTTTAATTGAATTACAAAAGGCGAGTGTCAAAACATTCACGTTAATTACCCTACGCGGTGCTGCTGCGCCCGCGCCTCCTGTCTGAGTTCCAGCGCTCTCCAGCCTCTTGGCCTCAGCCCGCTGATATTTCTGGCCACTGTTCTACCCGGTATTGAGAAGCACTGCAGGAAACGTAAAGGAAACATTTCATTATAAGCCCCGTGATAGAAATGCCAGAATCACATTTGATAGAAATGATTAAACTTTGTCCATAGACAAGTCTTGATTTAACAAATACTGCTGGTCTCTGTGCTGGGGACTGGGAGAGGCACAGGCCCTGTTTTGAAAGCTGCCACATTCCTCTGAGAGAGGTGGAAAGGGCTGGCAGTGGTAAGTCTATGGGGTGCAGAGCTGCCCCCCAGTTCTGGCATTGGTGGGGCCTGAGTCCCCCAGTGCAGGTCTCTCAGTCCTAGAAGATGACTGGTGCTGGGAGCTGTATCCCTGAAGAGCCTTCTGGGTCCCCCTGAGAGGTTGGGAGCAGAGTAGAACCGTGTGTTGTGTCTGTGTGGGTAAATAGTACAAATGCAAAGAGGTAAAGATGGGAACACCTAAAAGTGGGGTACCCAGATACAGTTACTAATGGTTTGGGGTATCTGTATATGTATGTTTGCATCTATCTATGCCTCCCTTATTGGATCATGTGGTATGTTTATATGTTGCTTCTTTTTAAACATCATTTTGTGAACTTCTAAGCTCTCTAAAGAGTCTGGCAATCTTTGAGGTACCCAGAGAGACATGCAGTAGATATTGCTACAGCATAGAAGAGAGATTCCAGGGGGTGGGGGAACAGAGATAGGCAGAGGCAGACCATGCGTGGCCTGGTAACCTGTGTGTGTCAGTTATCTGTTGTTGTGTAGAAAATGGCCCCAAAATACAGTGGCTTAAAAGAAAGTACAATGATTTCTCGGTTTCCATGGTTTGCAAATTCAGGGCAGCTTTGCTAGGTGGCTCTGGCTCAAAGTTTGAGCTGCAGTGGGGATGCTGGCTGGGGCTGTGGCCTCTGATGCCTCTGCTGGGGCTGACGGTTCCCTTCCAAGATGGCGCCTTTCCATCAGTGTGGGCAGAAGGCCTGAATGCCTTGCCACCTGGGGCAGCTCTCTGTAGGGCTGCTGGATGTGTTAACATATATCAGCTGACTGCCCCAGAGCTGGAGATATGAGAGTGCTTTATAACCTGGTACTGGAGAGGCATGCACAATCTCTTCTGTGTTCTATTGATGACACTGAACAACCCTGATATCCTTTGAGAGGGACCACACGAAAGTATGAACGTTGCCATCAGAGGAACTTAATAATGGCGTGATCGCACTGGGGTGGAATCCTTGGGGGCACCTCAGATCTGGCTCCCCTACTATGTGAAGAATTGTGGACATTATTTCAAAGTTGAGTTAAGCCTGAGAAGGTTTTAAGTAGAAAAGTGGCAGAATCGGGCTGTGATGGGGACGGCGAGGATGGAGGTGGGCCTGGATGTGGATTGGGGCTATAGCTATGATGGGACACTGACTGGGGACGGAGGAGCTGTGGTGGTCCAGCACACAGAGGGGCTTCTGGGAAGAGTTACGGAATGATCTTTCTTGGTGGTAGTTCAAAGAAACCAACCGAAGTCCTTAAGACATGCACTTGTTTGGGGTGTTTTCTGTGTTTTGTTCGATGTTTTGACTAGATTGTTTGCAGCAGAGTAAGTGTGGGGCACTAGTTGGGGGCTGGGCTAGGGATCCTGGCAGCATCGCTGATGTCTGGAAGTGTAAATGTATCAGAGGGAGAGGCATCGAGAGAGAGACCGGGAGGAGGCGCCTTTGTGGAGGAAAGGGGTTTGTTTAGAGTGACAAGTTGTGTGCAGGAAGGAAGGGTTCCTTCTGGGGCAGGTTGAGTCTGAGTCACCTCTGGGGTTTCCTGAGGGGATGTGTAGCCGCCGGCAGAGCTGCTTCTCAGGGAGGTGAACGCCCACCTGTGTATTGATGGCCACTAAATCAGGGTGTCCAGGATGGGGATGTGAGCAGCCAGGGGAGCCCAGACCAGAGCCCTCAGAATGAGCAAGTAGGAGGAGTAGGTGCAGGAAGGAAACTGCCAGACAGCTGACATTCTCCCCCTGAAGGCTTGAGGTTTTCACCCGGGCTCCTGGTCGCCGGGCAGGGCCATCCAGGCTGCTGGGACCTGCTGGTTGTGAGGCTGTGAAGGTGACCCAGAGACCCATGGCCTTTCATGGCATACTGTTTCTTTGATTGTTGTGCATACATGATAAAATTGGTTGGAAACTGAGAACAAACATACACGGTTGAAAACAGGAGCGGTGTGGCGACAGGGAGGAACGCACGAGTCCTTGCAGAGGGTGTCGTAGGTGCCGAACCCACTTGTAGGAAGTGGGTGTGTGGTGGGGACATTGAAGGCCAGTGGCCGCCCAGGGAGGAGAGTCCCCAAGCCCCATTTGCCAGTGGACTCAAGTCGCAAGAACCTTGAGTGCCCCGGAAGGTGTAAGCCTTCTGTTGTCCTCATAGGTCACCCCAAGTTGTGAGGTTTCCTGTCTCAAATGCTCACTGCGTTAACTGGATTCTCGGGACAAGTCAGGACGACTTTACTGTGTGCCCAACAGCCTTTCCCTCGGCGCAGATGGGTTCACGGTCCTCAGATCTCCTGAAGTTTGAGTTTCACCAAGTGCTTTGTATGTGTGTGGGGGGGGGAGCTTTTTCACCTGCCCTTGAGGGATGAGCCCTGCCCTGCAGTCGATTGTTAACTAGCTCTTAAGCGTAAAACATTCCAGAATCTTAATGAGAAACGTATTGAAACAATATGTGCACGCTGCCAGACTGGAGAAAAGCACTTTCAAATTAGTTTTGTGAGAGAAGGAAGAGCGATTTGAGATGGTGAAAATCTAGAGAGAATGTTGACTGCGAGGCTGATGGTTCTCAAGGTAGATCTGGCAGTGGTGCGGAGGGCATGGGGGAAATCACAGGATCTGAGGTAGAGGGGAAGAAGGAAAGGGCCCAAATCTGCTCCTGGCTGGTTAATCATTCTCTTCCCCCACGTGTTTTTCTTGGACTGATTTTTGCCTCCTGTTTATTCTGAGGGAAAGATGGATGCTCTCATCCGCACGCCGACACTGGCCGCCGGCTGGCTTCTCTGCACGCTATGCTCAGATTTGGACTCGTGTCCAAGCTGGATGTGTCCCTACTGTCTTTAGTTTGTGATCCTTGGAGGCGGCCCCAGAGAGGCTCTCCAGGGGCAGCTCCCGGCTGGTGGGATTCCCATGGCGTTGGCCTGGCGTGAGGCCTGGTGTGTCCGTCACCATGGCCTTCAGCCTGCGTCCCCCCTGTGCTGAGATTGGTAGTTGGAACCACAGTCCCTGGCTTTGCCACCATGTGCGTGGCCCTGGAATAGTCTTAAGCTTCCTTGTAACTAGATCTTAAAGATAGGGAAACAAGTCGGGTGTGGTGGCACACTCTTTTGTAATCCTGGTACTCGGAAGGCTGAGACAGGAGGATCGCATGTTCAAAGCCAGCCATGGCAACTTAGCGAGGCTCTCAGCAACCTAGTGAGATCCTGTTTCTTAATAAGAAATCGGGCTAGGGGTGTAGCTCAGAGGTAGTTGAATGCCTCTGGGTTCAATCCCCAGTATCAAATAAGTAAATAAATAAAATGATGATAGGGAAACACGCATTAAAATACGTTAGTCATTACGTGCACTTTTTTTGGGTTCTGCACAGGTGTATGGTCTTTTCAGTTTCTTGGGATCTTGCTGCTCCTGAAGGGTAGAGGAGCCAAAACCAACGGAATGGTCTATAGCAGAGGGAATTCGGATGGGAGGAAATGGGAGCGCTCGGTTTTGCATCGCAGCCTCTCTGGCCCGATGTTGTAACGTGCGCGGCATCAGCTTGTGTGTGTGAGAAGCCCAGGTTATCGTCGTCTCTCGAAATACTCAGTGGACCTAGTTGAGAAATGTTGAAAAGCTTTGCCCTGAGACATTTTGCTAAATTGGACCACAAAACCCTCCTGGAAGCGTGGTACTAGTGAACAGTACTTGCTCATTCTGTTATTGTCTGGGCCACACCATTGCTTGAACTCATGACAGTGGAGAAACGGTCCGTGTGCATAGTTGGTCATCAGTGTATCATAACTGGCATTGACCCTAAGAGCCCAAGAGGCCCGGGCACCGCAGGCCTTCCGGTACCTTGTCATCGGCCACAGGCCCGAGCGCCGGACAGGAGCAGGTGCACCAGGTCCTCGGGTTCCTGTCGCACTTTTGCTGTGGCCTGGGCAAATTATTATTTTTTTTTTTGAGTTACAATTGCCTTATGTGTAAAAATGAGTTTTGATTCACACACTAATTTGCAACCTTCTAGAATAGAGGTGCCACTACTATTTTAACTATTACTGCTGTGCCCCTGTAATAATAGTTAAAAAGAATAAAAAGGATCTTTTTGATAAACACTTAAAGGCTTAATTCTGTGCTAGGTACTGGGACTTATGAAGATAAATGGGATAAATTTTCTTTGTTTTTTTAAAAGAGGGTCCTGTCTATAATTTCTGAGAAATTAGTCCTGGAGGGAAGTAATGCATTTGAGCACTTCTATCTCAGGAACTAAGCTGGAGTTTCACTGTTTCCTGAAAAACCAGCAAACAAATGTGTCGAACATAGAGCAGGCAGTGGTCTAAGCGCTGTGTAGGATGGGTGCACAGGGGAGTGGGAGCGTTGCTATTGGACATCGGCTCCCCAGGGATGTCTCGCTGACAACACAGCAGAGAATTAAGGCCTGGAAGAAGTTATTCAGGTGTCTGGGGGAAGAAACACAAAGGTGGGGCTGTTCATGGACTTACTGGTGGTAACCCTGGGCAGATAGGGTGTGGCTGGAGGAGGCTGGTCACTGGGAATGTGGCCTCGGGCAATAGATCTGTCCCTGGTGTCTCTGTCTCTCTGCCATGAGCAGCGGTCCTCCTCCACACCCTGCCACCATGATGCTTCTGCTGAGAGCCTGCATGGACTGAAGCTCTAAAAGAGCAAGCCCAAGTAGACCCCTCCTCTTCTATGTTCTGGTCAGGTATTTTGGTTACCGGGATGGGACAGCTAACTAAAACAGCTACCATCCAGGGTGAAATCCAGCCCACACCTGCCAAGAGATGTAGGCACATTAGGGCTTGGGAAGCAGCGCTGTGGGCCCTGGCTGCCGGCTCCTTGCCTCGGAGGCCTCCCTCCTCCTGGCTTCTCGTAGCACGTGGTCCATGACTCCGCTATGCACAGAGCCCATCGCAAAGCGTTTGTTTAAGATATGGATGTGACATCCTTGTTCTATTGCAGACTTAGCTCTTAGAGATCAAGACCCTGTCTTAACTGTCTTGGAATCAAGTGCCTTGCGGAGAGGCCTTACCCCACATAGTAAGTGATCAGTATGTGACTTTGAATGAGTGAGTGAATTCAACAATAAATTCTTTTCTCATGAAGCAAGATTTATATCAGTTAATTTAGGGGGGTAGTACTAAGGATTGAACCTAGGGGCACTCTACTACTGAGCTATATTTCTAGTCTGTTTTATTTTTTTGTGTGTGGTAGTAGGGATTGAACCCAGGGACATTCAATTTCCAAGCAACACCCCCAGCCTTTTTTTTTTTTTTGTAAACGGGGTCTTGCTAAGTTTCTGAGAGCCTTCTTAAGTTGCTGAGGCTGGCTTCGAACCTGGAATCTCCTCCTGTCTTGGCCTCCCAAGTACTAGGATAACAGGCATGTGCCGCCATGCCTAGATATTTTATTTTGAAATAAGCTCACCAAGTTACCCAGGTTGTCCTGAAACTTGTGATCCTCCTGCCTTAGCCTCCCGAGTAGTTGGGATTACAGGTGTGTGCCACTGCACCCACTAATAATTTTTGTTGTGTTTCTTTTTGCATAGAACTGCCCCAAGGATGAATGCAAAGAAACAATGATTCCCCCTGGAGGGAAATACTTTTGAATTAGGAAGGCTAGTCACATATGTGCCAACTTATTAAGCTGGGTGTGGTGGCGCATGCTTGCAATCCCAGTACTTGGGAGGCTGAAACTGGAGGATCCGGGTTCCTGGCTAGCCTCAGCTACTGAGTGAGGCCCTCCACAATTTAGTGAGACCCTGTTTCAAAATAAACAATAAAAAAATAGGGCTGGGGGTGTAGTCCGGAGGTAGAATGCCCCTGGGTTCAATCCCTGGTACTGCAAAAAAGAA
Organism: Glis glis; assembly: GCA_004027185.1. Lineage (NCBI taxonomy): Eukaryota > Metazoa > Chordata > Mammalia > Rodentia > Gliridae > Glis > Glis glis. The sequence continues at coordinate 2,912 of PVJS01060459.1, read as the reverse complement.
GCAGAAAAAAGTGCACCGTAATCCAGAGGCAGAGCAGCATTTGCCAGACACTATACAGTTGCTGTGATACAATATGGAGCTGTGCATTCCAAGCCAGGATATTATAATCACTCTGGAGATTTTTAAATTAGCAATTACTTGGGCTCTGAGAGTTGTGCTAAATGCGTGTTTGGAGGCATGGCCTGGAAATCTGCATTTCCGAGAAAGGGAAAAACAGAAGCAAACCCTCTTCAGGTGATTTCGACTTGCCAGTTCTGGAACCACAGAGCATGAGACTGGATGAATGAGTAGGAGCTGAGGTGGGCAGGGAGCATTCAGGCTGTGAAGACCAGTCCTGCTGGGAAGGGTGTTCCCATTCTACTTCTTATTCAGGGCAGTGTGGATTCAAGTCTGTTGGTTTAGCTGGGCGTGGTAGTTCACGCTTGTAATCCCAGTACTTGGGAGGCTGAGACAGGAGGATCTCAGGTTCGCGGCCAGCCTCAGCTACTTAGGCTCTCTGCAACTTACCGAGACCCTATTTCAAAATAAAGAATAAAAAATAGGCTGGGGGTGTAGCTCCGAGGTAGAATACCCCTGTGTTCAATCCCCAGTACTGCAAAAAAAAAAAATCTGTTTAATCAAAATTGCCAGCTTGTTTTGAAGGAGGGCTGGAGAGATTTCTAATTCTACCTAAACTGCACCCATGTACGCCACCAATCAGGCCACAAACAGGAATGAGGAGACCAGGGGCCGGCTCTGTGCTTGGAATGCGTGCAACTGTGTATAGTTCAATTTCCTTGCTAAAGAACCGTTGTCGCTGTTAGATCCCTGCACATGGCGGCACTGAGGGAAAATGTAAATGACAGAGGTGAGGCTGACGTGTTTGAAGGAATGCCAGCCTTCTTGGGGTGAGCCTGTCTCCCTCCTGACCCACCCGTTGGAACATTGTCCTTGGGCTGGCAGCCCTTGTCCTTGGGAAGTCGGCCCTGCATGGGGACCGTACTGAGCATGCTCAGGGTGATTCCCAGTCTCTGAGGACATAGAAGGCCGGGGACATTGTTGAATGACCTTGGCACTGGCTGAGGCAATGCTCAGACTCCCCGGGGGCTCTCCAGGTTGAGCAAGAGACTGGTTGTGAACAGAGCCCTGTCTCCTGCCCTGCCAACGGGACAAGCCCTGCGGCTTCATTCCAGCCTTCCCCACAGCCAGAATGTCACATGTCACCTGCACCTTGGATAGGGCCTTCGTAGCTCTCAGGCTCACATTGCTTTTTCGGAGGGACTTTGTAAAGCTCAAATCAATCATGGATACGACAATGTTCTGTAAACTGTTGGTCCTATAAGAACACAAGTTATTTATAGGCAATCCTGGCGGGTTGGCACTCACCTCCTCCAGCCCTGCAAACTCCTGAGCTCTTAGATGTCCCCCCAGGAAAGGTCCCCTGATGGGTGAGATGTTGGGGACTCCCTGTTCTTTGCTCTGGTTTCCTTCTTGACACTGGCTGCAACCGGCGGACTGTGGATTTTGCTTCCTCTGTGTTATGTCTCCCTGTCTACCGCAATCGCCACCACAAGGGTGGGGACTTCGGTCTCTTGTTCATTACTTCCTCGCTAGTACCTATTCACCTGGCAGGTAACAGGTGTGCAGTCCTCTAAAGTTTGGGTGGGTGTGAGGTTGACTTCCAGGGCATCCTGCCTCCCTGACCCTCCAGCAGCTGCTCTATGAGTGGTACTGCGTCCGTCACGGAGCAGGACTGAGCTTCATACCTCACAGATGCAATGGGCTCAACGTGTGGTCCTCGTGCTGGCCTGGAAGGCGTGTGGCAGCAGAGTTGGGAACCCCCTACACTTTGGATGGTGAAGGTGGTCCTGTCACCCGCACGCCAAGGAGCCTTGCTTTTTACCTTTGAACTGAGTGTCATACGCACTAAACACACTTGTGCCCTCATCCTGTGAGGTTTTCCAGAGAAAACAGAAGTGACATCCCTCTTCTCTTGTGCCCCAAGCCCTGTGATTGGTTTTGAGACATTGGCAGGATGGTGGTGGTGGTGTCTGCAAGCGCAGGAGGATCTCGGATTCCCCGCAGAGAGGAAGGTCACCTTTGATATATTTTTGCCTTGGTTTGCTGATGCAGCGTGAGGCCGTTTTAAGATGGACTAAAGGTCAGAAAAGAGGAAGGAGAGTTATGAAGGATTTGTGTGTGTGTGTGTGTGATGAAGAAGCGTGGTCCAGCCTCGCAGCTTTCGCAGAGTTAAGAGCAGAAGTCGCCCCTCGGTGCCCTCCCCTGAGATCGCTGGTAAAGTCTGTGCTTAGTGAGAGGTTGTGTCAAGGGGTGACCGGTTGATTCCTCACCTCAGGAACTCAGGATTGGCGGGGTCCTTGGCTTCTGTGGCAGAAAAGAATTTTAGCACGTGCCAAAGACAGAGGTTTATTTAGGAAAGGGGGGACACACGTTCAAGGGAGAACACGGGCTATCTCAAAAGGGAGAGAACACCTTTGGGGTCTTGCAGTTATTCTTTATAGGAGACCCCCTGAGGGGTGGGTAGGGGTGCACAGCAGGGGTGGAGGGCTGGACTTCCTCAGAATCCTCTGGTTCCTGGCATCGATGGGTGGTGGCCGGGTGTCTCCTGAACTCGACCTTCCTTTGGGATCCTTTGTTTACTAAGCATCTCAGGACTCTCAGATGGGGAGAGGGGCCACCATAATTAAGGGTGTGCATGGGCCTACTGAGGATTTTCTAAGAAAGAAGCAACCTGGCATGGGGGCATGCCCTCTTGTAATCCCACTACTTGGGAGGCCGAGAGGCCGAGACAGGAGGATCTCAGGTTTGCAGCCAGTCTTAGCTACTTAGTGAGGCCTCTGCAACTTAGACCCTGTTTCAAAATAAAGAATAAAAAATAGGGCTGGGGGTGTAGCTCGGAGGTAGAATGCCCC
>PVJS01060458.1:0-11245 GCA_004027185.1 Glis glis | reverse complement strand
GACCCAGTTATGATCAATCACAAAAGAGAAGATGGAGCCGGGCGTGGTGGCGCACGCTTGTAATCCCAGTACTTTGGGAGGCGGAGACTGGAGGATCCGGGTTCGCGGCCAGCCTCAGCTCTCTCTCTCTCTCTCTCTCTCTCTCTCTCTCTCTCTCTCCTTAGTGAGGTCCTCCGCAACTTCGTGAGACCCGGTTTCAAAATAAAGTATAAAAAATAGGGCCAGGGGCGTAGCGTGGAGGTAGAACGCCCCTGGGTTCAATCCCCCGTACCGCAAAAAAAAAAAAAAGAAGATAGAAAACCACAAAAATGGATCAAAGCTCACCTCCCAAGAACTACAATGGATCTTTTGGGGACTCCTCCCTCCTATGTAAAATGTAAAACGATTTTTTCTTCTCTCTTCCCCTGGCTTTAAATAAATCTTTATACCCTATACCCCCTTCTATAGTCTGTCAATTAATTCTTTAATTTCTCAGACACGAACCCAATAAGAGGAGAAATGTTGCGTCATGTTGGCGCCCCAGATGGGACAACGACGGAGAGGACCCAGCAAAGAAAGAATCTGGTCACTCAGGCATAATAATCTATCAACAACAACTCGATATTTCTTCAAATTTACGCTCCCAGTTCATCAGATGTAGACATGAGTTTCGGTATTTAGATTCCGAGCGTTTCTCAACTACGCCCTGGTTTTCCAGGAAGCAAAAGGATGAAGGGTGAAAAACCAAAGTCATAATGAGGAGACAGCTCCATTATTTTTTTTTTCAATCCAGCTAGTTAGAGAAAGCTGAGGAAGATTAATCATTGGAAGTACTTAGGTTGAATGAATAAAAGTGAAGAGGTGGCTGCATCCTCCCAAGGCATACAGACCATGTCTTGTCCCTGTGTCCTCACACGGTTATTCTTCTGAGTGTGCCTGTGCCATCATCCCCTCTTATTATTTATTTATTTATTTATTTATTTATTTATTCATTCATTCATTCATTCATTTTTCATACTGGGGATTGAACCCAGGGGCATTCTGCCACCGAGCTACAATCCCCAGCCCTTAATATTGTTTGTTTGGAAACAGGGTCTCGCTAGGTTGCTGAGAGTCTCACTAAATTGCCGAGGCTGGCCTCCAACCTACGGTCCTCCTGTCTCAGCCTCCCAAGTTCTGGGATGACAGGCCTGCAACCCAACACCTGGCTCATCTCTTTTTTTTTTTTTTTTGCGGTACTGGGGATTGAACCCAGGGGCATTCAACCTCCGAGCCACACCCCCAGCCCTATTTTTTATTCTTTATTTGGAAACAGGGTCTCACTAAGTTGCTGAAGGTCTCACTAAGTGGCTGAAGCTGGCCGAGAACCCGGATCCTCTGGTTTCAGCCTCCCAAGTACTGGGATGACAAGCGTGTGACCGACCCCAAACCTGCCTCACCTCCTTATAAGGACACCAGCTTTGTTGGATCAGGGCCACCCTAGAGATCTCATTTTACTTTAATAATCTCTTTTTCAAGACCACGTCCAACCATTTTGAGAGCCTAAGGTGTTAGGACTTCACCATAGAAATTTTGTTATCCAGGGATGGTGGCACACGCTTGTCATCCCACGTACTTGGGAGGCTGAGGCAGGAGGATCACAGGTTTGAGGCCAGACTTGGGAATTCAGATAGGCCTTCAGTTACTTGGCAAGAAAGACCCTGATTCAAAAATAACATAAATTGAGCCCGGCACAGGGGTGCACACTTGTCATCCCAGTACTTGGGAGGCTGAGACAGGAGGATCGCAGGTTCGAGGACAGCCTCAGCAAGTCATGAGACTCTCAGCAACCTAGCGAGACCCTTTTTCGAAATACGAAATAAAATTGGGCTGGGGATGTAGCTTGAAGGTAGAATGCCTCGGGGTTCAATCCCAAGTACCATAAGTAATGAATAAATAAATAAATAAATAAATGAATAAATAAATAAATAGATGAATAGGGCTGTTGGTGTAGCTCAGAGGTCAAATGTCCCTGGGTTCAATCCCCAGTATCGCAATAAACAACCACACAATTAAAAATAGGAATTTTGGAAGGTCGTAATTGATATCCACGATGCGCATTACTTCGTTTTTTTTTTTTTAAGAAGAGATGGATTTTGAAAACTTTAATGGCATTCCTGAATTACACAAAGAAAAAATTATAGAGTTATTAAACGCAGTTCTTTCTACGTTCCCAAATCCTTGTGTTTTCAATTGTATGCACGTAGGCATTTGGACAGTTTGTAAATGTTTTCAAGGCTGTGTAACATCAAACAGGAAAAGAGTGGTTTGAAGGCATAATACAATAAAGGATGATGCATTTAACCTCAAGTCGAAGGAAATATCACTAAAGTACATTTGCCAAAAATTACAGTTTTAAAGCTGTCTAAACATAGATGCTATTTATCAAATCTCTAGGGGAAAGAGGAACTCTTGATAAATGCTGATGTTTTAAAACGGAGTATGGAATTTTTCACACACAAACATATATTTTTTCCTTGCAAATTACTATAGTAATGTTTATAACAGTGATAGAGAAATCTCTGGGTTGATCGTAGTGTGATGGAAGACGGAAACATTGTAGATGGGTAAAAATTTTATAGAAAAGACACAATCAGATCAGATCAAATTATGTACCTAATTCAGAATAATAGCTCCCTAAATAGAATAATGTCCAGCATATAAAAGTAATGTAAGAATTGTGGATACTTTCTGAACAAGCAGAAATAATTTTGAAATATGAAATAGAGAAATAATTTTGAAATATGAAAATAGAGTGCTTTTTGAACTAGAGTTGTCTTTTTTTTTCACTTTATATGAATGGAAACCAATTATGCATATTGTTCTATCCACCACGGTTTTATGGAAAAAGATATTATTGAGATTTTTTTATGCTGATTGACACATCTACCCCATCCTTTATTTTATTTTTTTTTTTGGTACTGGGTATTGAACCCTGGGACATTCTACTTCTCAACGTCCTATTATTTTTTATTATTATTGTTTTGAAACAGGGTCTTGATAAGTTGCTGAGGGTCTCGCTAAGTCACTGAGGCTGGCCTCAAACCTGCGATCCTCATATTCCCAGCCTCCCAAGTGCTGAGATCAGAGGTGTGCACCACCATGCCCAGTTTATCCCATCCTTTTGAATGTTAGTTATAATTAACGGCACTGAGGTACTCAAAGCAATCATATTGATGGATAACGTTTTGCTTTTTTATCTTTTTCATTTTTATTGTAATTTTATAAAATTAAAACACTATCAAATATATTTGCACATATCTTTTCATGCCCGTGGATCCTCTATATGCTTAATCTTTATATATAACTGATATTTCAGAGAGTTTATAAACCCAAACTGCCATGCTTTTTCTCAATTTCCTTTCAGATTTTTTTTTTTTTGTACAAAATTTTGTTGGAGGTTCCTTTCAAGTCTATATAGAAAAACACATTCGTCCTTGCCAAATGTCTGCCAATGTGTGAGCACTCGTATTAGGTCTATACAATTGAGCCAAACAGAAGATGAACATTTGTATTGATTGGTTTAATGAGCCTTGGCTACAGGGAAACGTTGATTGATTTTGCATATGTAATTACGCTTTGCTATTTTGACTTATTATTTTGTCCCTTGCCTTATAAAGCTACTGTTTCTTATCCATCATACTCAGGTTGGTGGATCCCACAAAAGAAAAGAATAGCATGTCATTCATCCTCCCTATTTGTCACTTTTTTATTTATTTATTTATTTGCAGTACTGGGGTTGGAACCCAGGGACACTCTACTTCTGAGCTACACCACCAGCCCTATTTTTTTTTTTTATTCTTTATTTTGAAACAGGGTCTCACTAAGTGGCTGAGAGTCTCTTCACTACGTAGCTGAGGCTGACCTCCAACTTGCAATCCCAGGGTCATTCTACCTCCGAGCTACACCCGCAGCCCTATTTGTTTTTTATTCTTTATTTTGAAACAGGGTCTCACTTAGTGGCTGAGAGTCTCTTCACTAAGTAGCTGAGGCTGGCCGCGAACCCGGATCCTCCGGTCTCAGCCTCCCAAGTACTGGGATGACAAGCGTGCGCCACCACGCCCGGCTTGTCACTTTATTTTCTATGGTTTCAGTGACCCATGATCGACAATTGGTCTGAAAATCTTAAAAGAAAAATTGGCAGGACTGCACAAATCTTAAGTTTTTCATTAAGCATCGACCTGCTCTGTCCCACCTACGCCTCCATGAATCCTCCTTTGGCGCAGTGTATCCACACCATATATGCCACCTGCCCGTACTTTACAAAGAAAAGAGGTCTATGTCACGCAGTGTCCGTAAGAGTCCCAAAGATGTCTGCTCAGCTCTGGTGAGGGTCTCAGCAGAAGTGTTTCAAAATGGCCAAGAGCAGCAGTAAGAGGGAGAGACTCGCATAACAAGATGGAAAATCAGAGAGCTATGCAGGGTCCGTCAGGTTTCCTGGTTTCAGAACAATCTGCTCTCATACAAAGTAACCAGAGCAGCCGGGTCTCGTGGCGCACGCTTGTCATCCCAGTACTTGGGAGGCCGAGACTGGAGGATCCGTGTTCACAGCCAGCCTCAGCTACTTAGTGAGACCCTCAGTCACTCAGTGAGACCCTGTTTACAAATAAAGAATAAAAAAATAGGGCTGGGCGTGGTGGCGCATGCTTGTAATCCCAGTACTTTGGGAGGTGGAGACCGGAGGATCTGGGTTCGTGGCCAGCCTCAGCTCTCTTGCTCTCTCTCTCCCTCTCTCTCTCTCTCCTTAGTGAGGCCCTCCGCAACTTCATGAGACCCGGTTTCAAAATAAAGTATAAAAAATAGGGCTGGGGGTGTAGCTCAGAGGTAGAATGCCCCTGTGTTCAATCCCCGGTAAAAGAAAGAAAGAAAGAAAGAAAGAAAGAAAGAAAGAAAGAAAGAAAGAAAGAGAAAGAAAGAAAGAAAGAAAAAGAAAGAAAGAAAGAGAAAGAAAGAAAGAAAGAAAAAGAAAGAAAGAAAGAGAAAGAAAGAAAGAAAGAAAAAGAAAGAAAGAAAGAAAGAAAGAAGAGGAATTTTTTAACATTAAAGTTAGGAATTAAGGAGGAAACTCTCCAGTTCATATTCTTTTTCATCTGATCTTTTGACATGAAGTGTCAGTGCTGGCTATCAAAGGAGACGCTCTCTCCCCATTGACTGGTCTAACACTTGAAAAGCTTTCTTTGATAAATTGTAGTTTCTGCAATTATGTGACAGCAACAGTATTGGTTGTGGTGAGAATTTTATTACCTGGTTTCTGAATCAGCTATGGAAAAAATATATATTATCAACCTATCAGATCCAAGTTAAAAAAAAAAACATGTTTTATGCTGTGCTCTCCTTAAACTAGCCTGGGGATTAAAGTATATGTGTGAACACTCCTCACAAAAACATTCTATTATAATCAATGTTCATAAAAATTATGTTTGTATCTGTTTAAAAATATGGACGACTCTTAAGATAAATGAGGGGCCATCGTAGTAGAATAGTGGGAGGGGATTTGGGGAGGGAGGTAGGGAAGTGGAAGGAGAGACTTCATAGTGGATGCAATTTAAATAATGTTATGTGAGCTGGGCGTAGTGATGCACGCTTGTCATCCCAGTCCTTGGGAGGCTGAGACAGGAGGATGGCAGGTTGGAGGCCAGCCTCAGCCACTTAGCAAAGAGACCCTCAGCCACTCAGTGAGACCCTGTTTCAAAATAAAGAACAAAAAATAGGGCTGAAGGCGGAGCTCGGAGGTAGAATGCCCCTGGGTTCCATCCTCGGTACGGCAAAATAATAATAATAATAATAGTAATAATGTTATGTTCATATATTAAGTTAGCAATGATGTCATGGGAGAAGGGTCCATCCGTCAACTCAGGATCTGCGGGGCCCTTGAATGACACGATGGAAAACAATTTCGGCAGGGGCCAGAGACTTTGGCAAAAGTTCATTTAGAAAAGTAAGAAATACACGTTCAAGAAAGAATGTGGAGCCGGGCGTGGTGGCGCCCGCCTGTCACCCCAGTACTTGGGAGGCTGAGACAGGAGGATCGCAGGTTGGAGGCCGGCCTCAGCTACTTAATGATAGGTGTATAAGGCTCTTCTTTTATAAAAAATTTTGGTGAGGGGTGCAGAAATTTTGAGCATGTTACAGGAGTGATCTTGCGCCCCTGGATTTACTGGATCTTTTAAGAATTTAGGTGTAAGCTGAGTAGAGTGGCCTTTGCCTGTCATCCCAGCACTTAGAGGCTGAGACAGAAGGATCACAGGTTGGAGGCCAGCCTCAGCAACATCACGAGACTCTCAGCAACCTAGTGAGACTCTGTTTAAAAACAAAAAATTAAAAAATAGGGCTGGGGAGGGGGAGCTCAGAGGTAGAATGCCCCTGAGTTCAATCCCAAGTACTACAAGGAAAAAAAAAAGAGAATTCCTAGGCTTCTTTTATTAGTTTAAAATACATTCGGTAAGCGAACAAAATAGATGCACCAATTAAATGGACCTATAGTGCTCTAATATTTACTGGACCTTTTATTTACTGGACCTTTAAGGAATTTAGGTCTGAAGGAAAACAAAGTTTCAAGGTAAAGGTGAGGGTCATTGTACAGTTTTTAGATTTAAAGCTATGGTCTCCCTTTTCTTCCCAATTTGTTTCCTTTTTACCTGTTACTTTTACTTCTCCTATCCTACCTACCTCAAATACTAATTTCTATGTTTGTATTATGCTGAACCCCATTATGCTATATGATTACAATTCACCAATAAAAATATATATGTAAATATAGACTATATATAAATATAAAAAATATATAAATATATAAAAATAATATATATAACATAAATATATATATGTATAAATAATATATATAATATAAATATATATAAATAATATATATATAATATAAATATATATAAATAATATATATAATATAAATATATATATATGCATAAATAATATATATAATATAAATATATATAAATAATATATAATATATAAATATATAAATATATAAATATATAATATATATATATAATATATATATATATTATATATTTATATTTTAAGTCTCATGGAGCAGTGGCCATCTCTGTCCATCAGAAGTTTCTATCAGAGACGGATGTGGTGGCGCACGCTTGTCATCCCAGTACGTGGGAGGATCGCAGGTTCACAGCAAGTCTCAGCTACTTAGTGAGACCCTCAGTAGCTCAGTGAGACCCTGTTTCAAATGTATAATAAAAAATAGGGCTGGGGGTGTAGCTCAGAGGTAGAATGCCTCTAAATTCAACCCTTAGTACCGCAAAAAAAGAAGTTTCCAACAGCTGTCTGTATTAACCCAGAATGCAGTCTGTTTGTGGCTAATCGCTTATGAATTATTATTGTTCTGTTTTAACCTGTCAAGCACGGAGAGAAGTCTTAAATAACAGCATGGTGCCCCAGGCTCTTTCCGCATGAGCAGCATTTGGCTCTTGTCTAATCTCTTCTAATGAGATTGGCCAAGTTGCAATCAATGGAGCATCGCAGGGTGATGTATGAAAGTTTGGGCCACTCTGGGATGCAGGCCAGCTATTTTCTTTTCCTGTTTCAACAAAGCAGTTGTTTTCTCATGAAAACCTTAGAGAGAGAAATTTTACTTTCATCCCTTCGACAAGATATGATTACGGTTAGGCCGGTCTCCAACACACACACACACACACACACACACACACACACACAAATGCAGATGGACTCTTCTATTTTATTTTGCAATGTTCCATAAGTCCTGGATTAGTAACCATAACACTTAAAGCTATGTGAGCTAAAGCAAACCAACCTGAAAAAGTACGTCGATACTGGGTGATTGGAATTTGGCAAAACATAAGTGCTGGCGATCACGTGGATCTAGGATGTGCTATCAAACGCTGATCTTAAAAGCATGGTCCCAGCCGGGCGTGGTGGCACACGCTTGTAATCCCAGTACTTTGGGAGGTAGAGACCAGAGGATCTGGGTTCGTGGGCAGCCTCAGCTCTCTCTCTCTCTCTCTCTCTCCCTCTCTCTCTCTCTCTCTCTCTCTCTCCTTAGCGGGGCCCTCCGCAACTTTGTGAGACCCGGTTTCAAAATAAAGTATAAAAAATAGGGCCGGGGGCGTAGCGCAGAGGTAGAATGCCCCTGCGTTCAATCCCTCGTACCGCAAAAAAAAAAAAGCATGGTCCCTAATTTAGCAACGTTCAGAGGTGGGAGTTTGGGGTAATGACTGGATCATGTTGTGTTTCAGTCGGGTATCCCCAATGCTTTGACTCCCCCCAAATACCTGATGACCACAACTTAAAAGAAGAAAGATTTATTTGCTCACAGTTCTGGGATTTCAGAGGTAAATCGATTGAGCCTGGGTACATCTGTGGAGCTCAGGGCATGGTAGTTGGAGGGAAAGAGAGAGAGAGAGGGAAAGAGAGAGAGAGAGAGAGAGAGAGAGAGAGAGAGAGAGAGAGTTTCACATTATGGAGGCAGGAAGCAAGAGAGAGAACAAGGGAAAGAGAGAACATATGTAATTCTCAAGGCCATGTGCCCAGGGACCCCTCCTCAGCAACCAAGCCTCACCCCCACCATGACTGCCTACTGTCCAGGAGTGATGGGGGACATTCTAAATCAAAATCATAACACTCCATCCCTGACCCCCGAGACCCTGCAATGCAAAATACATTTAGTCCATCTCCAAGAGTTACCATAGTCTTATCAGTTCCAGCATCATTTCAAAGTCCAAAGTCTCCTCTGAGACTGAAGGTAAACTCTTGGCTGTGAACCCCAGTAAAAATAAAAAGCAGTTTACATGTGTCCACTCTACAATGGCACAGAGTAAACATTTGCATTCTGAAAGGCAGGAACAGGATCATAGAAAGAAAGAAGGGAACCAAAGCATGATTGAAAAGCAGCAGGGCAAGCATTGAAAATCCTGCAGCTATATTTCTGGCATTCAGGGCACATGGTGGTGAGATGTGATCTCCAAAGGGCCTTGGCAGCCCTGCCCCTGCAGCCTGGGGCACATGGTGGTGAGATGTGATCTCCAAGGGGCCATGGTGGTAAGAAGTGATCTCCAAGGGGTCTTGGCAGCCCCATCCCTGTGTCCTGGGGCACATGGTGGTGATATCTGATCTCCAAGGGGCTTTGGCAGCCCTGTCCCTGCGACCTGGGGCACATGGTGGTGAGATATGATCTCCAAGGGGCCTTGGCAGCTCCATTCCTGAGGCCTGGGGTACATGGTGGTGAGATGTGATCTCCTAGGGGCCATGATGGTGAGATGTGAACTCTAAGGGGCCATGGTGGTAAGCTGTTATCTCCAAGGAGCCTTGGCAGCCATGCCTCTTCAGCCTGGGCCATATGGTGGTGAGATGTTATCTCCAAAGGGCCTTGGCAGCCCCGTCCCTGCATCCTGGGACACATGGTGGTATGATATGATCTCCAAGGGGCCATGGTGGTGAGATGTGATCTCCAAGGGTCACATGGTGGTGATATGTGATCTCCTAGGGGCCATGGTGATGAGTTGTTATCTCCAAGGAGTCTTGACAGCCACGCCCCTTCAGCCTGAGGCACATGGTGGTGAGATGTGATCTCCAAGGGGCCTTGGAAGCCCTGCCCCTGTGTCCTGGGGCACATGGTGGTACGACATGATCTCCAAGGGGCCATGGTGGTGAGATGTGATCTCCAAGGGGCCTTGGCAGCCCTGTCCCTGTGACCCGGGGCACATGGTGATGAGATGTGATCTCCAAGGGGCCATGGTGGTGAGATGTCATCTCCAAGGGTCACATGGTGGTGATATGTGATCTCCTAGGGGCCATGATGGTGAGATGTGAACTCCAAGGGGCCATGGTGATGAGTTGTTATCTCCAAGGAGTCTTGGCAGCCACGCCCCTTCAGCCTGAGGCACATGGTGGTGAGATGTGATCTCCAAGGGGCCTTGGAAGCCCCGCCCCTGCGTCCTGGGGCACATGGTGGTACGATATGATCTCCAAGGGGCCATGGTGGTGAGATGTGATCTCCAAGGGGCCTTAGCTGCCCTGTTCCTGTGACCTGGGGCACATGTGATGAGATATGATCACCAAGGGGCCATGGTGGTGAGATGTGATCTCCAAGAGTCACATGGTGGTGATATGTGATCCCCTAGGGGCCATGGTGGTGAGATGTGAACTCCAAGGGGCCATGGTGGTGAGTTGTTATCTCCAAGGAGCCTTGGCAGCCCCACCCCTTCAGCCTGAGGCACATGGTGGTGAGATATGATCTCCAAGGGGCCTTGGCAGCCCCATCCCTGTGACCTGGGGCACATGGTGGTACGATATGATCTCCAAGGGGCCATGGTGGTGAGATGTGATCTCCAAGGGGCCTTAGCTGCCCTGTTCCTGTGACCTGGGGCACATGTGATGAGATACGATCACCAAGGGGCCATGATGGTGAGATGTGATCTCCAAGGGTCACATGGTGATGATATGTAATCTCCTAGGGGCCATGGTGGTGAGATATGATCTCCAAGGGTCACATGGTGGTGATATGTGATCTCCTAGGGGCCATGGTGGTGAGTTGTTATCTCCATGGAGCTTTGGCAGCTACGCCCCTTCAGCCTGAGGCACATGGTGGTGAGATTTGATCTCCAAGAGGCCTTGGCAGCCTTGCCCCTTCGGCCTGGGGTACAGGGTGGTGAGATGTGATCTCCAAGGGGCACAGGGTGTTTAGATGTGATCTCCATGGGGCCTTAGCAGCCCCGCCCCTGTGGCCAAGTTGAATGCAATGAGCAGCACACTGGCTTTTCCACCCTGGCTCCATGGCTTGCAGCTCACAGCCTGTCATGTTTCTGGCATTTCTAAATCTTGTGGGGTTTCCTTGCAACCTTGGCTTCACTCTTACAACTTCACAAATTGCCTCCTTTGGGCCTGCTTATGGGGATTCTGACCCTGCCACACATTGCCTGACCTCCCAGGCTTTCCTTTGAAATCTGAGGGGAAGACTCCATGGCCTTTTTTTTTTTTTCATCCAGCAAAGCCAGCATTATGTGAGCACCAATATTGGCCACTAGCAGGAAAGGTAGTCACGTCCTTGTCCTTTTTTTTTTTTTGCGGTACCAGGGATTGAACCCAGGGCGGTCTACCTCCGTGCTACACCCCCGGCCCTATTTTTTTATGTTTTATTTTGAAACTGGGTCTCACAAAATTGCGGAGGGCCTCACTAGGTAGAGAGAGAGAGAGAGAGAGAGAGAGGAGAGAGAGAGAGAGAGAGAGAGAGAGAGAG
>PVJS01060457.1:0-11245 GCA_004027185.1 Glis glis | reverse complement strand
AAAAAAAAAAAAAAAAAGAAAAGAGATATCGGGAGAAGTGTAATATAGAAAAATAGAATTAGAAAAAGTGTAGTGTAGAAGAGTAAGTAGTATAGAAAAATAATATTAGGAGAGGTGTAGTATAGAAAAATAACGTTAGGAGAAGTGTAGTGTAGAGAAAAATGGGCCTAGAAAATAGCCGCTTGCTTGTGCCGAGTGTTGCAGGAGAGAATAGGGCGGAGCCTTCTGCGCCGCCTGAGCCAGTATTTTCTGGTGGTGAGCCCCTAGAAATCCTAGAAGAAGAGGTTGCCAGATATCATCAGGATGATATCTGGATGGCTTTCCTCCTTTAATAGCCTTGGCAGAGACAGGAGTGGAGGAGAAAGAGGGTCAGCATGAAGGCCAGGCGTGGTGGCGCACGCTTGTAATCCCAGTACTTGGGAGGCGGAGAACGGAGGATCCGGGTTCGCAGCCAGCCTCAGCTACTTAGTGAGGCCCTCCGCAACTTTGTGAGACCCTGTTTCAAAATAAGAATAAAAAAATAGGGCTGGGGGTGTAGCTCCGAGGTAGAATGCCACTGGGTTTAATCCCCAGTACCGCAAAAAAAAAAAAAAAAGAAAGAAAGAGGGTCAGCACGAGATGCAGACATTGAGGAAGAAGGTGGAAAATTTGACATGTCAGGTAAAACCTTCGCAGGAATAAAGTACTGACTGCCCACCAATTCTGTCGCCTTCAGTCAGGGCGGGTTTGGAGCTTCTTTCTTCCATGAAGCCTAGAATTGCAGTGGTACAAAGGCCTCCTGGAGAACCTTGTCTTTTGTCCGCAGTGTCACCTTTGCAGGCTGCTGTTAACCAGGCGGCACAGCAGGGTGAGAATGTTGCTGGATTTCGGCTATTCCCGGTCATGGAGCAGGATGATGGGCAAGGAAGCTCTAAGAATGCAAGGATTGATCATTGCTCCTGAGAAGGATGAAGAGGGCGCGAGGTGGCTTCCTGAGAGGTTGGTGCGGTTTGCTGGACGAGTGTCGCGAAGGGAGCTGAGGAATGAGGAGGTTGTGATGGATGTGGCTGACGATGGTGGCAGATGACCTCGGCTGAAGTGTATTGGACCTATGTTCCTGACCCACCGTTGCTCCATCCAGCAGTGTGGGAAAGCCCTGAATGCTCGGCTGTTAGGACAGCCCGCGGCAGAGGGGGCTCGTGAAGTCATTGCTGCTAACTTTAATTATAGTGGGACCGGAATCGGCTTGCCTGTTTGTTTTGTCAGAAATCAGAATAAGCCCAGCTGCTTGAGACTTAGCCAGTCCACCAGAATGGCGAAAAAAGGAAGTACTTGTGAGCATGGCTTTTATGGTGCCCGACTTAGTTTGCCTGTGGGACAGGAAGCGCCTGGATTTCTCATCCCACAGAGCTTTCCACCTTGTGAACGAAGCACAAACAAGACTATTCAGTGGAAGTGGTGTGCCAGTTCCACGCCTGTCAGGTGCAGTGTGACGGGAAGTGACAAGTGTATTTTGAACTGGTCTGATTTGAGGGACGCTAGTGCCACAGTGTTCGGCCAACAGCCTAACCCTTCCTGTGGTGTGTGAAACAGCCTTGTCAGTTGGACTTTGGCAAATTGTGACTGGATTTTGGCAAACTTATTGTTTCTACCTGTGTTAATTTACCTTATGTATTGTTAGTAGGAGATATTGATATTGCTATGCAGACAAATGTGTTTAATGTTGGCTGTAGAATTGTACCCTTACTAATTGTATATCTGTGATGCCTAATGACACTCGAGTAATGATTCTTTAACAACCTTCTTTTGTTATGATTCCTGTTAATGTATCAGGTCCTTGGTATAGCGAAAAGGGATTACAAATGTTGCAAGAAATGGAGATAGACTTAAGTAGGTCACAAAGAATGGTTGAATTAATTATTGCAGGAATTGCAGCTTTAATTGCCCTTGTAGCTGCCGCCACAACAGCAGCAAATATTTTGAATAAGTTACGGGCTACCTAACCCTCCTGGTCATCATTTGCCTCTCTACAGGGAGGTGTCCTGGATCTTGGAGTCGCCGTTCTTCTGGGTTTATGTTTGCTTCCTACTTTGCTAAGATACTTTATCAGCACTATATAGAAAGTTAAGGCTGAGATGCATAGAGATAAAGCTCCGTACAAACCCCTGAGCAGTGGCTGGTAGTCAATGATGGGTAAGATTCTCTCGAGGTAAGTCAGCCTAAGACAGGACATGGATGAATTACATCTGTGTTCCAATAACGGGTAAGGCTTGTCCTTTGGAGAGAACAACCTAAGAACTGCGCCTTTGTTAAGTGAGAAAAGGCTTTATATTAAAAAATAATAATAATAAAAAAGGGGGAATTGTCGAGAGCCATTCCCTTCTCTGAGTTGCATAAACAGCCTGGCAAGGCGAGCATTTTGCCAAGTGTTGCCGATTTTGTTGATTGTGGCTGTAACAACAGAGGGAGGCTCACAGAGGAACAAGTTGACCACTCCTTGACCCAGCAAGGAGGAGGGGTGCTGCGTGAGAGCACGATGTTTGTCTGCTTGTTGGTATTAATATTATATACATCTGGTGCTATGTTGTTAAGGTTGTCATTGTGTACATCTGATGCTCTGAAAGTGTATATAAGGTCCGAGCAAAATAAAGACGCCACGGCACTATTGACTGACCGTCGCACGGCGTGTTGACTGGCCGTCCTCCCGATAAGGCTCCAGTATTGACTGAGAGTCCTCCCAAAAAGGCCGCGGTATTGACTGCAGTCCCCGAAGCTATCTCTAGTTTTTCCTCGCTTGTCTCTTGTCTTTATGCTACTCCTTGTCTCTCTCCCCCTTTTTTCTCAATCCTCACTCCCCGTTTCAGGAACAGTGCGGGCTCCAGCACCAGGACAGTGGACAGAGATGGGCAATGCCGGGGCCTCCCTCCTGAGCCCCAGACGCCAGCACCTCCAGACCTTTGTAGCTTCCCACAGCCATGGATCGGGGCAGCCCATGTAGCCAGGCCCCAGAAAGAGGCACAGACAGAGCTGGGCACTGTGGCTCTCGCCTGTAGTCTCAGTACTTGGGAGGCTGAGACAGGAAGATCGCAGGTTCAAAGCCAGCCTTGGTACGTAGCAAGGCTCTCAGCAGCCTAGTGAGACCGTGTTTCCAAATAAGATATAAAATTGGGCTGGGGGTGTAGCTTGGAGGTAGAATGCCTCTGGGTTCAATCCCCAGTACAAATAAAACAAATATAATAAGATAAATAAAAAAAAATAATAAAATAAAATAAAAAGCCGAGCGTGGTGACCCATGCTAGTAATCCCAGTACTTGGGAGGCTGAGAAAGGAGGATTGCAGGTTCCAGACCAGTCTCAGCAACTTAGCAAGACTCTCAGCAACCCAGCAAGACCCTGTTTCAAAATAAAAATTAAGCCAGGTGTGGTGGTGACGCACACTAGTCATCCCAGTACTTGGGAGGCTGAGACAGGAGGATTGCAGGTTCGCTGCCAGCCTCAGCTACTTAGTGAGGCCCTCCACAACTTAGTGAGACCCTGTTTCCAAATAAAGAATAAAAAGTAGGGTTAGGGGTGTAGCTTGGAGGTAGAATTCCCCTGGGACAATCCCAAGTGCTGCAGAATAAAATAAAATAAAATAAGATAAAATAAAATAAAATAAAATAAAATAAAAAGAGCTGGGGGTGTAGCTCAGAGATAGAATGCCCCTGAGTTCAATCCTCAGTACCAAAAAAAAAAAAAAAAAAAAGGAAGGCACAGAGAGGAGACTGGGGAGGGGCAGGTCTTCTGGTCCCAGAGGCCTCAGAGGCTCTGGCCTGTCCTTTCTGTTGGATCCCATCCCATGCCCTGAGGGGTCCCCTAGCATCCTTGTCGCTCCATGGACACAAGCTTGCACCATTCCAGGCCTGCGCCCTCTGCAGTTCAGCATGATCTATTTCTGATTTAAAAATTTTTTTTCAAGTAATTTTTCTCATATCAGACTGAGAGTTCAAAAGACAAGGTTCCATTGCAGTGCAACTTTTTATTTTTTTGGTGGTATTTTTTTGGTTTGGAGCTACAACCCCAGCCCTATTTTATTTTGTATTTGGAAACAGGGTTTCACTAAGTTGTTGAGGACCTCATGAGGTTGCTGAAGCTGGCCTTGAACCTGTGATCCTCCTGTCTCAACCTCCCAAGTACTGGGATTACAGGCGTGGGGCACTGCTCCAGACAGCAGCACAGTTTTGACCTAGTAAATTTTAACCCTGCTTGGTCATATTTTAACTATCTTCCGGGTTCCTTTCATTCAAATAGTTAGAAGGCAGATCATTCACAATTCTGCCTATGTTCTTTGTTTCCTCTAAATCAGCATGATTTTGCCCACTTGCGTAGTTTGTCCTGAATTTCTCAATTTGACTCCCTTTTATTTCTACTATTAACTTTGATGTGTTTCCCTCTTCTGATTTTTTTTATCTTGATCAATATGTTTTATGTAAAATAAAACCTTATATTCCCTATTTTTTCCTCCTAGAGTATAAATAAATTGTCATTGGGAGAGAAGAACATTTTCCTTGTGTATTTTAGGTAGTAATCATCCCTATTTTAATTATGTGCAGTTGCATAACTATAATAGAAACAGTAATGGCCATGATGGGTGGTGACTGGAAGTATGTTGCTTTGGTGGTTTTTCCATATTGCTCTCAAATTTTTATATATTTTATTTACTGGCCAGTGTGTGACAAATAGTATTGTAGTGCCCATTATCTAACCTAGGAGAATCTCAGGGTGAAGACATAGATTTGCTTAGAGTACTGGATTCCACAACAATTAATCTTGATTCTGTGGCTGAAAAAAGGATTTGTGGCAGCCTTGTTCCAATCTGTACGAAAAGCTAAGTTAATAGAAGGACTTTTCTGAGTTTTACCTAGTATATACAATTTTAAACTCTTGGTATACCTTCCTGTGTATCTATTAATGAGAAGCAACATATAAAAGAATAACAGGTAGTAAGATGTGTTAATTGAATTAAGCATTTAAACTTTTAGCCAGTGAGACTAACATATATAAAGTAGTTATATTTTTATTTTAATAAAATTATTCCTAATAGATTTTATTAATATTTTATATTGGTACATTATTATAATATTAATAATAGAAGAAGTGGGTGGATGTGAAAGGAGGTATTTTTTTCTCTATGTTCTTAGAAAGCTGCATTGTAAGACATCTTATAAGGAAATTAAAATAATTTTGTTGACCAGTCATTATTTTATATTTCTTGTGTTCCTCATATTTTTATTCTGTAGGAGTGGGATACATTTACAGGTGTGGTTGTTGGAGATATGTTGCGGAAAGCTGTAAGTTAAGATAAAATCTTATTATTTCACTCTTAGAAAAAATAATTCTGGCTTTGGCTTCATGAAATATAGTTTGCTTCATAGGAGTTTAAAGTTATTGTTGAAATTATACTTCAAATAGAGGAGTATGCCTTGGCCTCTGCTGCCCTTAATATATTTTTGACCTTGAAAACATATTCTTTCTAGAATAATATTAAATGCTAAGAAATTAATATAGCTCATTTATTTCAGTAGGTGTATTATGTTCCAAGAAAAATTTTATACTCTTTAAGAAAATCAAACTGTGTGTTATAACTAGGAAAATTTTCTTATACAACTGAATTTTAAAAATTACTTTTCTAAAACAATAACTTTATTTAAACCTAGCCTTTTCTTTAGTAATTTTCTATTTGAATAAATGATGGATAATATCCTTCAAATCAGTACACTGAAAATATAATACAGAACCTAGATCATGTCTAAAATACAATACATAATTTAAATTTTATGATAGTTTCTTATGACATTTAAGTTTTTCTAACATTTCCTGAGAAATTAACTACAATGGAAATGAATGCCACAGTTGTCTAAGTTGCTCTCTTTTTACCTTATGTTACATAGAATTTTACCATGGTGACTTGTGAAATATAAAAAAAGGTATATCAAATGAGTAGTTTTTCAAATTAATGTTCATAAAAATACCTAGTCAATTGCTACTTTTTTAAAATAAAGGGCCAACTGTACTTTTTTTTTGTGTGGTACTGGGGATGGAACCTAGGGGCGTTCTACCTCTGAGCTACACCCCCAACCCTATTTTTTATTCTTTATTTTGAAACAGGGTCTCACTAAGTTGCGGAGGGCCTCACTAAATAGCTGAGGCTGGCTGCGAACCTCCTGTCTCAGCCTCCCAAGTACAGGGATTACAAGCATGTGCCACCACACCTGGCTTATTTTTTAAATATACCTCTATTGGTAAATTGTAATTTTACATCATAAGGTTCAGTGTGATAGATAACATGTTAAGTGAGATTAGCCAGTCACAGAAAGTGAAGGGTCATATGTTTTCTCTCATATGTGGAAGCTAGCGAGTAATCAGTATACAAGACGCTCTTCAGATAATGGAGGAAATACTCCAGAGGAGCCAGGGAGGTGGTCTAGGGAAGGTGTGTGTGTTGGGGGGAAATCAATGAAGGGATCACTTCCATTGTCATTATGCACATATATGAGAATACCATATACTCAATATCCTCTATGGAAAGGGGAGAGCGGTGGGGAGGCAGCTGGGGGAAAGCTCACCAAGTGCTGTGTGCATGTGTGTCACTATCACTATGAACCACATTATCATGTGAGACTATAATATAACAATAAAAGAAACATACATGCACGCAACACTTGGAGTGTTTCCCTACACATCCCCACTCACCCCTCTTTCCCTGTACATGTTAGTGAGATTGGTAGTGAGACCTTTATATATGGTCATAGCATTATTTGAACTGTTTCCTTCATCAGTCTTTATTTTTGCCTTTCATATCTCCCTTCTCCAATCTTCTTCCACTATTCTGCTGGTCTTTCTCCTCATTTGAGAGAGTCCCTTTTGTTTCCTATTTTCTCTCTAGTTTCCATACATGAGAGAAAACATATGATCATTTGCTTTCTGAGACTTAGCATAATATTCTCTAGTTCTATCCATTTTCTTGCAGATGACATAATTTTTGTACTTATTTTTTTAAACTCTGAATTTTAACAAATATGCTGAGTAAAATAATTTTATTTATTAAAGGACTCTCAACAAAGAAAACGTGATCAACTTCCATCTTGGATAGATCAGGAAAGAAGCCGAGCAGTGGCAACATTAAAGGTATTTGTTTTCTGATTTGATGAATATTTTAATTTTTGCATAGGTTAGTTATTTCTGTTGAGATAATGTTATGAATGACTTATGTATACTCAGTGTTGACATTTCTGTGAATAGGACATAAATCTCTCAGGTAAAAAACACCAAGGAATTATTGTGATTATCCCTTTAATCAATATTTAATTTATTAAATCTTCATTCATGAAACAGCATGTCTTTAATGTCTAGTCTTCCAAATGTAGTATTCTTTCTCTCTCTCTCCCTCCCCAATTCTGTTTTAATTATAGTCCAAAGTATTATTTTATGAGAAATGAAAGATAAATATATTTCTCCCAAAATCTATCATCTATCTGTCATCTATCTCCTTTCTTCCTTTCCTTCTCTTGTTTTTCTTCACAATTATTATAGTAGCCTATGTTAAAAATAGTAAGAATAGCTACAAGTTATTGATGGCCTACTATAATCAAAGCATTATGCCGAATTTAAAAATGGATTATCTCGTTGAATATTTACAAAAATTGTGAGGTAGCTACGGTTATTGTCATCATTCAACAGGTAAAGAAACTAAGACACAGAAATAGTCACTTGCTTATGGTCACTTAGGAAGTGGATGCATGGTGCCAGTGACAAAGATTCTTTGCTTGACCACTTTAGCCAACCTTCTGAACCTTCTCCTAGGCCCATCAGTGTACTTCCTTGTGAAATCTAGTTTTAGGAGGGACTCGGCTGGTTGATTTAATCAGAAGTCTCCCTTCCTCCATATCTTATTATCCGTGGCTTCTGCCTAATTGGCTTTCTCGTCCTCCACCAGGTTGTTTCCCAGGTGATTCTCATCACCTTGACTCTGCCTTTAGTATTCCCACTCACTCATGCTGTATTCACAACTGAAATCTGTTCTAAACTAACATCTCTTTTCCTCTGTTGCAATATCCCTGGATAAAGTCTGTTTTTACTGCTTATCTACTGTCTAGCTCTGTAATTTTTTTACACCAGTGAGATGACAAATTATATTTTATAAATTATAAACTTACACTGTAGAGAACATATCAAGTAATTACCTTCTGATATGGGTGGCACTACACAAGAATGATAGCCGTGATAATTTGACCCAGTGTGTAGCATGCAGCTAGAGCCTTCTAACTGTAATATAGAGGCTATCTCAGATCTCTACCCAATACATGGTAATTAGATTATGTATAGCACACCTAAATTAGTAGTGGTGGGAACTTATATATTGATTGCTATTAAAGTTAAAAGACTACTATCAAGTGTTATCCTAACAGGCTTAGATCATTTATTGAAAATAATTAAATTGAAATGTAAATTGTTAATGTTGTGCTGTTTAGTTTTGGTTAGTAATATAATGACATTTGGGCAACATACATATTGGGTTATTTAGACATGAATATGGATGTTTGGATAAAGCATCCTTACATTATTGATTCAAGTTTAAATAACATGATGTTCTACTCATGATGTTCTGCAGACACAGATCTTCTAAATTCACCATTGTTTTCAATGAAAATTATTCATTTCTACAGATTTACATTTATGATCATATAATTCACTTTTGAAAACAATTTAGGAAGGGGAGTCACTGAGGTAGAGGGAATAAATATGTTTAGGAAAACCTCTGAAAGATGATGTTGTTTAAGCTGAATATTGAAGGTTGAGTAGAAAATTATGAGGTAGTAAGATGGGTTAGAACATTTAGAGTCAATGAAGCAGCACATTCACAAACAGGAGCAGAAATGATTTGGGCTTAGAAAAACATACTTCCTTAAGGATTTGCTATTGTTTAGAAAACCAGTGCTAGACAGAAGCTACAGCTGTAAAGATAAATTTTACACACACACACACACACACACACACACACACACACACACACACTTGAAATTCTGGAAAAGAGACCTCAGTACAGAACTGCATTTAATTCTGAGTGTAGCATGGGCATGTAGGAATTCATAGGAGCAGGGCTGGAGGTCAGTGGAAAATTACCAAGAGAAAGTATCAGGGTAAGGTGGGGGGTTTCTGGCTAAACCGATTTAGCAGCATTCCTGCTAAATGTTGACTAGGGTGATCATATACTAAAGGAAGGGGATAAGAAATTTGAACAGAAACTGAGAGTAGAGATTCTTGCTAAACAGACTTAGTAAAGTTTTTGCTAAAATTGGATTTCACAAGGAAGCACATGAAGCTTAATGTCGAAGCCTCATCAGAAAGGGCTCACCAGAGCCTGACCAAAGTTTTGTCAGAGAGAGAGAGAGAGAGAGAGAGAGAGAGACAGACAGACAGAGACAGAGAGAAAGAAAGTGTGTGTCCTTATTGGTATTGATATGAAATATGACATATTTTTGCAGTTTAACATAGAACTCATATGCAGCAATCCCTGGTATTTGTACTTGGTTTTAGTGACATTATTTCTTTTCTCCACAAGGTGGCGATAGCTAGGCATAATTGTTTTCATTTAGAGAAAAGATTTTTTTTAGTATTAATCTAATACTACTTTAGAAAGGTTTGATTTAATTCCACCTTGAACATTGGATGACTATACCATACTGTTTCTGACCTAGAAATGATGTGACAAACCAACACAATGTAGAAAGCAAGTAATAAGTATCTATTAATAATTGGTTTTCATTTGCTTTTTTAGTTATTCTTAAAATAGATGCATGTATGGATATTTACTTGTAACTCATTATATATGGCTGTTTTTGTTCTTTAGATTGCTCTTCCCAGTCTTTATCAGACTCTTTCTTTGAAGATGTAGCTCTGTGGCACACTTATTATCATAATTCAATGTGTGAACGGGAGTTTCCATCCATTCTTGCAAAGAAAGTCTCCTTATTTAAGCAGGTAAAATTTAATGTTATCAAAGTGCAGAATAATCATTTAATGTTTCTCTTGTCATTCACAAGTCATTTAAAAGAAAGCTGTGTCTTTGGGGTATTACTTAACATTTAATGACATATGGAAGGGCTTTCTGCTTTTGCCACCTGTCTTGGTCAGCATTCTCACTGCTGTGACCCGATAAGCCTGACCACACACAACTTAGAGGAGGGAAGATATATTCACTCATAGTTCTGGAGATTTCAGGGTTCAGTCCATGACAGGCCCAGTCTGCGGAGCTCAGGGCAGTGGAGGGAGGGAGAAAGCCGGGCTGTACTCTCACATTATGGAGGCTGCAAGAGAGCAAACAAGCATGAGGATTCAAAGACACATGCACATTCCCTTAGGCCACACCCCCAGGGACACACCTCCTCCAGCCCCCTGCCTAAGTTACCACCAGTAAATCCATTGCAACCCTCATGACTTAATTACATCAACTCTTGCGACGGACCAGCTTAGCCGGGCAACTGAGACCGACGGGACAGGGGTCTCGGGATGGTGGGCAAGGAGTCGGCGATGGGTGACAAACAGACACAACTCAAGGGTGTTGTATCTGAGTGTATTTTGCAAAGCTTCAGGCAAGGATTTTATACATAATGATTAAGGAAACAGAATACATAATCAGCTGATTATTGTTTATGCCTATAGTTTATACAATTTTAATAATTTCTTAATGATTTTTAAAAGGTAACAATGCAAAGCAATAAGAGCAAATAAATGTCAGAGCATACGTCTTGTTTGGCATAATGTCATGGGCACGTCAGAGCATACGTTTTGTTTTGCATAATGCTGTGGGCAGCTGCCAAACATGGTTTTTGCACCTAAACTATATATAATGGGAAATTGAGGTTATGGCTACAGGGCAAGAGTTTAATGTTTAACCTAGTACCTGTTATTGCTTTCTTACTTTAAACTTTTATAATTCTCTTTGTTCCAAATTTCTAAATCTCTTTCAAACCATCCCTAAAACCATTTCTATGAAGTTTCCACAAAAGTTCTACCTGTTTTAATCTACACACAACTGTTCTTGAGCCCCCTCTGCCCTATTGGGCTAATTCAAAAATAGCTTTTAAGAACATGGGAGCGGCGTTTGGGGCCAAAGTCACATTCCTGGGAAAGACTCGCCTATTTTTCTCATAAGGCACAGTTGATGATTTTGAACAAACACTGCGCTCACTGAGCCATACCTGTTAAAGATTAAGAGAATACAAGAA